>JAWNNQ010001157.1:532500-537488 GCA_035044765.1 Leucophenga montana
TGTGAAGGGTATAGAACCTTCAATTCCACCGAAATTAACGTTTTTTCTTGTGTTAATATCACTTCGCACATAATAATATTCTGTTCGGATCCCTGCAGCATATTACCGCCTTACGAACCATTAGTGAACGTAGCTGTACTAGTTTACGAAAGTTATTTCTATTCAAACTTTAGACTCTAAATTTGACATGGATGTTACTAATAACAATTCTCCAATTCTTCTTCTTATTAAACATTTATATATACTAGTTCTAGGCATAATTCAAATATTAGTCTTTTATTGGTCAATAAACGGTTGTGAGCAAAACATCCACGCAAGCTCTCAAGCATACTATAGATGCTGTTAAAATTATAACTGACATACAAAAATTTTAAGTTTATTTAAACAGGATAGTAAATAAATTATTTATACATATTTACATATAAATTAAATGACAACATTGCTAGACATAAAGCAAAGTGCTCAATATTTTTCACATTGTATTTTTAAACTTGTTTATTTTATTCGCATTGCTTCTGTTGACCGTAATCAGTATTGAACCCCAACGCCTAAAAGGTCGTGTTATCAGTATGCGTTCTATGAGCATAGTTGGCAAATGAAACGAACTAGTACGAGTATATGCGAGGTATGTAAATTAAGTAATGAACTTGTTTTATATAATTTTTTTATTCGTATAAAAATTCAAAGTTATTGACTTGGAAGCCATACATAGTATTATTTAACTCCTCATAAAAGTGCGGATACTTGACTAGCCTTCAGTTGGCCAATTAAAGACACTTGACTGTTTTCGAGTGTTCCAAAAAAAAACATTCATGGAGGTCTTTTTCAAAATATAATGTTTTTACTTGCCAAAAAGTCGTTTAATGAAGTTGCTGTGTGACATTGATTTTACTCATTTCCAGAACGCAATAAAAAAGTCTCATGAAAATGGAAAACCAAAAGACTCTAGGGATTTTAAACTTGCACTGCAGGCGCGTAACATGTTACATTTCTAAATGATACACCATTTTGAGTTGTGCTAGTCAGTGATTTTTGGCTAGCAGCGATTATCGTTGTATGATTATGTTGTTTTATTTTATTTTATTTTAAAATAAAGAACACAAAGCATTGTCACAAGTTAACAAATTTTAAGAGACCCCCAGCCGCCTCAAACGGCGCAAAAACTTGACCATATTATGGCTAACAAACGCCAAACAAACGCCTTCTTCAAAGTTATCACACAATTGAGTTTGAGCTCAATTTCGGTACACTTCTACTTTCTGTTCATCTGTCCGCCCAACATTGGCTGTCAAACACAAACTGAATGATGCAGATTGCTCAAAATTGTACCGTAGTCTAACGATAATGGTACCTCTAAAAAAATGAGCTTCAAGCACCATTAGGCGTCAGGTGTGGCACTTTTGGCATTACCCTCGTAACACGTGTATATATAGGTATGTGTCAGCAACAGCTGATTTTCAAAAGTTAAGTAGAACAAATGAGAAAATATGTGTTCACAATATAGTTGTACAATTTACATATGTTAAGACGATAAGGTAACATTGTAAATAGAGTTACTCTAGTTTCTCATCAAGATATTACAAAATTCATTTTTATATATCACTAAAACTGTTCAGTTGTTACTTTTACTGGCTACTTTCTGTGCTGGTAATACAAAATTCATATTTAAATATCTCAAAGATAATACTTCTACCTGGGACTCTCTGTGCAGGAAATATTAAATTAATTTTGATATATCACTAATATGCAATGAATAACAGTTGCAGTAGTTAGAAGTAAATGTTACTTAATCACTAATATTTGCAATGTAGAGGAGCAACCGCTACCAGTGATTTTTCAATCGCTGTGAAAAAGTCACAGGTAATTACATATCGCTGAACACTGGCACGCTACGCTAACAGTCTCATTACTTAATTTACAAACCTCGTTTCAAATGTTTGTTTATCAGCGCATAGACCAACAGATTTCCTGTATTATGTTAGTATAAGTATGTACAATATATATTTATACTAACTATATCGTTCTCAGTAAGATGAATTGAATATAATACTGTTGATTGAGTGCTTATTCATTGATTGCTATATGCTATTTTCATAGAATATAAACAGCATTTGATACATTTATTGAATTCATTACGAATGAACGATGACAAAAGACAGGTTTGTTATATGTTATACCAATAGTTTTAGATAATAATGGATGTAAATATGTTGAAGATATGTTAGTAAATAAAATGATGTGTATTCGTATATTTAAATAATACGCATTTCTTGTGCAAATAGTTTCTTAGATACAGCAAAGATATTAGATACTATTATACATAATTAATTATTTATATGTAACTACACTAAATTTCAATACAATAAACCTAATGGTGTGTAAATATTTCACTAATCAAATTAATTTGTTTTAATATATATCAAAATGCACGAATAAGATGATATGATGATATCATTGTAAAAAATATGTACAATAGTATCCTTGTACTTGTTCATGTTTATTGCAAGAAAGACCCTTGACCGCATTCCGAGTAAATTTTAATTGCCATAAATTTAATAAAGTTTTTTTTTTTGCTCTTACTCGACTACTTTTGCAAGTATCCTTTCGCTCTATCTCTTTTTCTCTCGCTCGGTATTTTACTTTTGTTGTTTGTGTTAATCGGCCATCATATCACCAATCCGCGCCCATAGCCCACTGAAGCGACTGTAAAAATAAAAGTTAAAAATGGCAAAGTGAAGTGAAATTCTTTTCTCACGCAGATTCACATTACTTTTGAAGCAGTGAATTGTACTCCTGATGAGCACTTCCGAATACAACTTTTAGCTTATGTCATAATTTATATTAAATGCTTTACGAACATGGCTGGTAGCTGAACCAACATTAGGAAGCATCGGGATTTAAGGGTAATCGTTAAAGCTAAAAAAATTTTATTCTTCTGGATTTTTCGTTATACACGCATATACGTAGAAGTATTATGCGTATGCATGTACCCATATACAAGTATGTTCTTAGCGTTCGAACAATGAAGACCCAGAAATGGATTCATCCTTGTATCAAGTGCGCATCTCAATCATTTGCGTTGAGCGCCGGGTCCAATAAAGTGAATACATAAGCTAAATGTGAAGTCGTACATAGTACTTGTACCATGAAAACCTTGTATAAAATGGAAAGTACGATATTTATTTACTACTTTCAAAAGAAAGTTTTCTTGTTATTAATAAATGAGTATTAGAGCTATAAATACATTCTATAGTCTATTCATACAATGGATTGCTTTGCTTTTTATTACTTTGTAAAGTAAATAAAGCAATACATTTTATTTGTTTATCTTTATAGTTAATTTAAGAAAGCCTGTCCGTATGTCTGCCAATATCTATGGAAGTGTCATTTAATTTAATATTTCAAACGAATAATGTTACATTTATTTTACTTTATTAAATTAATTCAAGTTATTCTACACTATTTCAAAAAGGAAATGAATAGAATTCCCTTTTATTTTTCTTTTCTAAAAGCAAATGTAAACGTTTGTATGTGTGTGTGAGTGCGAAAAGCTTGAAAAGCATAAAACATAGCATTAAATAGCACACAGAGGCAGACTCTCTAATAGATACGTTTGCTAAATGTAGATACTTGAAAAGTTCTATGCAAGTACAATGTTTAGATACTCACTTGTGGTTTACTGTAGATTCATATATGTGTAGATTCATATACCCTTAGATAAAGGGTGTCTCCATTCGTACGTATGAACTTTGTGAATTGATTGTGATTATATTCAGTAAAAAATTCATAGGTTTGTATAATGTACATCCGCTTCATTAGTGTATTTAGGTATTCGACTAAGACTATTGGTTAGATTTATACCAATGCAACCATAGAAAAGGGTTTGTACCAAACTTAGGGCCATTTTCACGAGTTGCTTATAACTTTATAGCTCAGTTTTTCCGCCCTATGTCCTAGTTTTCAATTTCATGACCGTTATTTAGCCAATAAAAAGTATTGCCTTCTTCGACTACCCAATAAATATATTTCAAAGATGTAAGTTTTAGAACTGCCAAATTGACTTCACAATTTCGATAGCAAAACCAAAATTGAATTTTTTTATTAACATTTTGGCGTGCATATTACATTCTATTTTTTTTCTCTACTGTGGTGGCGCTCACTCTCATCCATTCTTTTTTTTTCTTCTAATTTATACTGTTTAATAGCTCTTGAACTTAACCGATTTTTCAACGATAACATACCAAAAAATCGATTTATACTGCAGGGCTACTCAAATTCGTTTTATTACTATTGTGAAGTCGGAATATATAGTTTAGTTTTAGTTTTTGTATGAAAATATAACTCCTACGCCCACTGGAAGATATATCACCGTCCACTTTTCGATTTTTCATTCAAATAATTTTTTATTACAGTCTACAATAAATTTAAATTTGATATGGTGGCTTCTTATGGACATATGTATATACCAACATATATATTAATGTGTTACGCCCACTTTGAGGGATAGTTCCCATCCACCGTCCATTTTGTGGTTTGTGAGGGTAAACTTTTTATTTGTTGATCTAACAACTAAAAACACGGAACAAAGGTTTCTAGTAATTAATATATGGTATTTAGCATTAATTGACTTTCGAAGTTTTTAGGTGTGTGTGTGTGTGTGTGTGTGTGTGTGTGAAGTGTATTTTCTCTTGTTTATTTATTATTTGAAAGAACAGAAATTACAGTTGGGACACCCTTTATATGTGGGCAAGTATATATATATTAGAAAATGTTGATTCTGTCCTGCGGCATAAATTGTTTTAGGTTATCCTTGCTACAAGTACACATACATACACATACTCGTACACATATCAGCGCTTGTATAGGTAAATTCATGAACAGATATATATCGCTTATATTCATGTGTGTGTGCGTTTTTGTATTTGCAACGAAGGCAAATGGCCTTTCACAGCAATACGTAACCTGAACGAGTAGGTACTACAGCTACA
>JAWNNQ010001159.1:0-36285 GCA_035044765.1 Leucophenga montana
CCCCTGACTCCAGTAACCTGTGTCAGTTAAATTATGTTAGTTTCAGCTTAACAGTCCTCTGTTTTACTTTCCGGCACTGGGTTTTACAGCTTTTCTGCACTCAATCCGATAATCAAATCGAATTAGCATTCCGGCTCGACCTGAATTGCAATTTGAATGCCCATTATAATGCATATACATAATTCACTTGCAATACAATTCCTAGAATTGAGTTTTAAGCCGCCTTGTAATTCACTGTTCTGCTACTGCTGTTAACATTTTCCTCTTCTGCTATATTTCCCATCTCTGTTCTAATGTTAACACAATACCAGCTGTTAACACCCTGTTGCCTGACATATCTGTTGTCCCGTTCTGTTGTGTTCACGATCGCATTGACTCCGCTTTGGCAACACCAGCTATTTAATTTAATGAAAATTTCATTCCCTCACAAGTCCAAGAGGAGAAATTCAAAAAAATGAAAAGCTTACTTCGCAATCTTTATCTGTCTATCGACTAAAGCTATACATATCGAGATGGTAAGCGACCTTACTACTTACGCTTTTATTACAGGTCTTCAAAGATTCGCAAGTATTCGAGGCAAACCGTATGATTTATACTCTGACAATGGAACGGCATGTCATGATGGTCACCGTGTACTGAATGAAATTCAACGCATGGCTGTTGAATAGGCACAATATGAAAATATCGCTTACTCGCTCGCTTCTGATGGTAATACTTAACACTTCATACCCCCTCATCACCACACTTTGGTAGTATTTGGAAGTCTGATGTGAGGTCTTTCAAATTGCATCTTCGACGCATCAGTGGAAGCTTGACCTAGCATGATCGTAGTGTTCAAAAAGCCAATGTTGCACAATCTAAATGGGTTTTAGGCAAGATCAAAGAAACATTTGCTAGAGATGACAACAAGGTTCGAGTCATTACTGTAAAAACTGTCCACAGTGTAGCATTGTTTCCTTATTACTCGTATCATACACATAAGCGTTCACAAAGTCGACACATAAACATACACACAAACTTGTACATTCGTCCTACTCATTAAACTTTGTAACAAGAAAAAGGGTTGTTCAGTATTTAAACGATCGCCATAGAGTAAGGTTCATGCGTGTATAGACGTGTTGACGTGTTACGTTAATAAAGAAAAAAACCTGAAACAAACAATTATTCCATTCCATTTATTAAGCAACAATGACTGTTACTAGCGAATCAGGAATTTGCACAACTTTAACGAAAGCTGTGATTGGCTAAACAGTGATACAAGAATTTTACATGTGTTCGAATTCGTATAGGAAATGAATACGAACACGTGACTCGTTAACCCGTGACTTTCAATCACTTATTATACGATAGCTCAATCACGGAGTATCACGGTGATTTTTTATGCACCGTGAAAAAATGACCGACCGTTATTTTTTTCCCATTTTTTTTGCAAATTAATTCTATATTTTCGAATTATGTATTATGCAATCCTAAACATTTGCTATAATAAGGATGCAATCCCATAATTCTCCTAAACTTGTTGAAATTCATTATATTACTAAATATTATTTACCCATATTTACATATACATATACAAGTATATAAATAAATTATATACCTAAGATTTTTCAGCTGAATAACTTGTATACATAATCTCCAGTACCAAACCTAAATTAGGTTATTTTAAGTCAATTTTATTGTTATGAATTAGCATAACGAATTATATATATAATCATATAACTCGTAATTTTCATGAAATTTAAATGTAACATAACATCTTTTCGCATAATTTCTTTTGTCATAGTTTCGTTAATTTTCTTTTGTTTTATGAATTAAATTATGGATTTTGAATTGAAAGATATGATTTGTACATGGAATAGATGAGTTTCCAAATACCCGATTTCATTAAGAAGGATTAGTTTTGTTTTGAACGTGTTATTCAAGGAGTCCCAGTGATAGGTGTTTTTTCGACTGCAGTCACTTTGCTTTGGTGTTCTCACTGCGTTGAAGGAGCGCTTATCAAGCTTTTTGTGTTAATAATGGAATTTGTGACCATGGTGACGTTAAGCCCGTTGGCGAGCGTTGTTATTGTTGTAACAGCTTGGTTTGGGCTGTATAAGGATATATATAAGTAAAACAAATCCTGTTTTATTTTATTTATTTTTATTATCCACGGAGTGACCAGCTTGCTTGAGTACTTATGGTTAGGATAAGACTAACTTAAGTTTATTTTATCGCTTCTCTGCAAAGCTCGTTCTTCGCTGCAGAGCGGGCGACAGAACGGTGACACCGCGACTCGTGACTTTTCTGTATCGGTCAGTCTGCTCAGGCATGCGAGTGTCAGGTTCCGTCGGCAACTTGTGTTGCAGCGGCATCCGGCCAGACAGCCTGATTAGCACATTTGGCCTTGCGCGTGTTGTTCTTTCGATAACAGTATTGCACCGGCATCCGGTCAAAGAACTTGGTCAGCACATTTGGGCTTTCGCGTGCTAACTCCTGCCTGCGTTAAGTGAAAGACGTCCTCATAGACGTCGCTGCAGAGCGGGCGACAGAACGCTGACACCGCGACTCGTGACTTTTCTGTATCGGTCAGTCTGCTCAGGCATGCGAGTGTCAGGTTCCGTCGGCAACTTGTGTTGCAGCGGCATCCGGCCAGACAGCCTGATTAGCACATTTGGCCTTGCGCGTGTTGTTCTTTCGATAACAGTATTGCACCGGCATCCGGTCAAAGAACTTGGTCAGCACATTTGGGCTTTCGCGTGCTAACTCCTGCCTGCGTTAAGTGAAAGACGTCCTCATAACGACGGACTCCCAGAATGGTACCGAGATAAATCAGGACAAGGGCGGGAGTAAGCCTGCTGCTCAATAAGGGTCTGGTAACCAGTTAGGCTTTAAGGTCGCCAAATTGTCGTAGGTTCTTCCGGCTGAGGTCGTGTAGGAACGGCAAGCTTAGCTGTTCTTTGTGGTCTATCACGTTGACCTGTGCCGTGGCGGAGACTGCTGGTTTTCTCCTCAACACTCCATGGGTATTTATGTATGGGGTACCATTCTCATGCAAAAGGTGATGCTTACGGCGGCGTCGCATTTAAGGACGCTTAAAACGTAAACAAAATCAACAGCTGGTCTTGTTCACAAACATTTCATTGTTTTTTAGAAATTTTTTAACATAAAAACTATTTAAAAGTACAAAGTACAAAAGAGTACTAATCAAAAATTAGCGCTAACTGCGCTCTCTCTAAAGAGCGGAGAGTTACTCTTGCGCAAAGTGTAAACAAAAACAGTGGTCACTTTACAATACGCTCAACGGACGCCTCTACAACCAACAATGCAAGTTCATCTCTTCAACTTTCACAACACCAGCTCCCACAACAACTGTAGCAACAACAATTACAACTACGTCACCCGCACTCCAAACATACTGCGTTAGTACATCTTCAACTACAACCACAACGCCCGCAATGCCCCTCACCATGCTACACACAGAAAGCTCTCAACCGCTAACGACAACTGTTAGCATGCAAGCAAGTAATATGAGTAGTAGTAAAAGTAGTATAAGAGAAAACCAAAAAAGAAAAATTACATCTCCCAAAAACTCGGACGATAGTTATAAGAAAAAAAAAAAACAGAAAAACAAAAATAATAACAACCAAAAAACGTTACAGTCTTACTGGCCCAGCCAACCTGTGTCAACAAATCGGTTTGAGCTGTTAGCAACAGAAGATGATGGAGAAAAAGTAAATATTAGTAACAACGATGTAGCTAAAACCCAATACAATACAAAAGAACAGCAGGCGAAACAAAACAAAACACCTTCAAATTATATACAGGGTGTAGAATGCATAAATGCCCTTAATAGTGCACTTAGGGAAGTAGTAGCACAAAACTACATATTAAAGACTTTACCCAATAATGAAGTTCGCATTCAGACTACAGAATCAACTCATTACATACTGTCTTAAAATCTTTGCGGTCAAAAGACATAAAATATTATACATACAGTCCAAAAGGGGATCGTGGGTTCAATGTGGTACTCCGACACATACACTACTCTACAGACACTAAAGAAATAGAATCCGAACTTAACGAACTAGGTCATGAAGTCTTAAATATTTACAACATCACACAAAAATCAACGCATAAACCCCTTATTATTTTCTTTATCGAGCTCAAAGTTAAAAATAATAACAAAAATATTTTCGATATAACTTCGCTACTTCAAACTACTTCCTACAAAAAGACAATATCCCAATGCAGCAATTGCACCCGTAACTACTGCACCAGGGACCCAGTGTGTGTGAAATGCGCTGGAAAACACACAACCATAGACTGCAATACAGTGATAGACAGAACAGCAATCAAATGTGCACTAATACCTCCTCGAATATAACGAATACCGTCACCTCTGGTGTAAGTTACGCTCAAATGGCTGCGTCTAGAGTGCCTTCCTTACCGATGAATTCTGTCTCGGCATCAAGCACTGCACCAAATGAACCACCACATTCTAATGACATAGATAAGCTTAAAAACATGATGAAGTCCTTAATCCAACAAATGAACATCTTGAATGTAATTACACTTTTACCAACTAAAATTGACAGTCAAAATGAAATTTCCCCTGACTCCAGTAACCTGTGTCAGTTAAATTATGTTAGTTTCAGCTTAACAGTCCTCTGTTTTACTTTCCGGCACTGGGTTTTACAGCTTTTCTGCACTCAATCCGATAATCAAATCGAATTAGCATTCCGGCTCGACCTGAATTGCAATTTGAATGCCCATTATAATGCATATACATAATTCACTTGCAATACAATTCCTAGAATTGAGTTTTAAGCCGCCTTGTAATTCACTGTTCTGCTACTGCTGTTAACATTTTCCTCTTCTGCTATATTTCCCATCTCTGTTCTAATGTTAACACAATACCAGCTGTTAACACCCTGTTGCCTGACATATCTGTTGTCCCGTTCTGTTGTGTTCACGATCGCATTGACTCCGCTTTGGCAACACCAGCTATTTAATTTAATGAAAATTTCATTCCCTCACAAGTCCAAGAGGAGAAATTCAAAAAAATGAAAAGCTTACTTCGCAATCTTTATCTGTCTATCGACTAAAGCTATACATATCGAGATGGTAAGCGACCTTACTACTTACGCTTTTATTACAGGTCTTCAAAGATTCGCAAGTATTTGAGGCAAACCGTATGATTTATACTCTGACAATGGAACGGCATGTCATGATGGTCACCGTGTACTGAATGAAATTCAACGCATGGCTGTTGAATAGGCACAATATGAAAATATCGCTTACTCGCTCGCTTCTGATGGTAATACTTAACACTTCATACCCCCTCATCACCACACTTTGGTAGTATTTGGAAGTCTGATGTGAGGTCTTTCAAATTGCATCTTCGACGCATCAGTGGAAGCTTGACCTAGCATGATCGTAGTGTTCAAAAAGCCAATGTTGCACAATCTAAATGGGTTTTAGGCAAGATCAAAGAAACATTTGCTAGAGATGACAACAAGGTTCGAGTCATTACTGTAAAAACTGTCCACAGTGTAGCATTGTTTCCTTATTACTCGTATCATACACATAAGCGTTCACAAAGTCGACACATAAACATACACACAAACTTGTACATTCGTCCTACTCATTAAACTTTGTAACAAGAAAAAGGGTTGTTCAGTATTTAAACGATCGCCATAGAGTAAGGTTCATGCGTGTATAGACGTGTTGACGTGTTACGTTAATAAAGAAAAAAACCTGAAACAAACAATTATTCCATTCCATTTATTAAGCAACAATGACTGTTACTAGCGAATCAGGAATTTGCACAACTTTAACGAAAGCTGTGATTGGCTAAACAGTGATACAAGAATTTTACATGTGTTCGAATTCGTATAGGAAATGAATACGAACACGTGACTCGTTAACCCGTGACTTTCAATCACTTATTATACGATAGCTCAATCACGGAGTATCACGGTGATTTTTTATGCACCGTGAAAAAATGACCGACCGTTATTTTTTTCCCATTTTTTTTGCAAATTAATTCTATATTTTCGAATTATGTATTATGCAATCCTAAACATTTGCTATAATAAGGATGCAATCCCATAATTCTCCTAAACTTGTTGAAATTCATTATATTACTAAATATTATTTACCCATATTTACATATACATATACAAGTATATAAATAAATTATATACCTAAGATTTTTCAGCTGAATAACTTGTATACATAATCTCCAGTACCAAACCTAAATTAGGTTATTTTAAGTCAATTTTATTGTTATGAATTAGCATAACGAATTATATATATAATCATATAACTCGTAATTTTCATGAAATTTAAATGTAACATAACATCTTTTCGCATAATTTCTTTTGTCATAGTTTCGTTAATTTTCTTTTGTTTTATGAATTAAATTATGGATTTTGAATTGAAAGATATGATTTGTACATGGAATAGATGAGTTTCCAAATACCCGATTTCATTAAGAAGGATTAGTTTTGTTTTGAACGTGTTATTCAAGGAGTCCCAGTGATAGGTGTTTTTTCGACTGCAGTCACTTTGCTTTGGTGTTCTCACTGCGTTGAAGGAGCGCTTATCAAGCTTTTTGTGTTAATAATGGAATTTGTGACCATGGTGACGTTAAGCCCGTTGGCGAGCGTTGTTATTGTTGTAACAGCTTGGTTTGGGCTGTATAAGGATATATATAAGTAAAACAAATCCTGTTTTATTTTATTTATTTTTATTATCCACGGAGTGACCAGCTTGCTTGAGTACTTATGGTTAGGATAAGACTAACTTAAGTTTATTTTATCGCTTCTCTGCAAAGCTCGTTCTTCGCTGCAGAGCGGGCGACAGAACGGTGACACCGCGAGTCGTGACTTTTCTGTATCGGTCAGTCTGCTCAGGCATGCGAGTGTCAGGTTCCGTCGGCAACTTGTGTTGCAGCGGCATCCGACCAGACAGCCTGATTAGCACATTTGGCCTTGCGCGTGTTGTTCTTTCGATAACAGTATTGCACCGGCATCCGGTCAAAGAACTTGGTCAGCACATTTGGGCTTTCGCGTGCTAACTCCTGCCTGCGTTAAGTGAAAGACGTCCTCATAGACGTCGCTGCAGAGCGGGCGACAGAACGCTGACACCGCGACTCGTGACTTTTCTATATCGGTCAGTCTGCTCAGGCATGCGAGTGTCAGGTTCCGTCGGCAACTTGTGTTGCAGCGGCATCCGGCCAGACAGCCTGATTAGCACATTTGGCCTTGCGCGTGTTGTTCTTTCGATAACAGTATTGCACCGGCATCCGGTCAAAGAACTTGGTCAGCACATTTGGGCTTTCGCGTGCTAACTCCTGCCTGCGTTAAGTGAAAGACGTCCTCATAACGACGGACTCCCAGAATGGTACCGAGATAAATCAGGACAAGGGCGGGAGTAAGCCTGCTGCTCAATAAGGGTCTGGTAACCAGTTAGGCTTTAAGGTCGCCAAATTGTCGTAGGTTCTTCCGGCTGAGGTCGTGTAGGAACGGCAAGCTTAGCTGTTCTTTGTGGTCTATCACGTTGACCTGTGCCGTGGCGGAGACTGCTGGTTTTCTCCTCAACACTCCATGGGTATTTATGTATGGGGTACCATTCTCATGCAAAAGGTGATGCTTACGGCGGCGTCGCATTTAAGGACGCTTAAAACGTAAACAAAATCAACAGCTGGTCTTGTTCACAAACATTTCATTGTTTTTTAGAAATTTTTTAACATAAAAACTATTTAAAAGTACAAAGTACAAAAGAGTACTTCTACAACCTCTACAACCAACAATGCAAGTTCATCTCTTCAACTTTCACAACACCAGCTCCCACAACAACTGTAGCAACAACAATTACAACTACGTCACCCGCACTCCAAACATACTGCGTTAGTACATCTTCAACTACAACCACAACGCCCGCAATGCCCCTCACCATGCTACACACAGAAAGCTCTCAACCGCTAACGACAACTGTTAGCATGCAAGCAAGTAATATGAGTAGTAGTAAAAGTAGTATAAGAGAAAACCAAAAAAGAAAAATTACATCTCCCAAAAACTCGGACGATAGTTATAAGAAAAAAAAAAAACAGAAAAACAAAAATAATAACCAAAAAACGTTACAGTCTTACTGGCCCAGCCAACCTGTGTCAACAAATCGGTTTGAGCTGTTAGCAACAGAAGATGATGGAGAAAAAGTAAATATTAGTAACAACGATGTAGCTAAAACCCAATACAATACAAAAGAACAGCAGGCGAAACAAAACAAAACACCTTCAAATTATATACAGGGTGTAGAATGCATAAATGCCCTTAATAGTGCACTTAGGGAAGTAGTAGCACAAAACTACATATTAAAGACTTTACCCAATAATGAAGTTCGCATTCAGACTACAGAATCAACTCATTACATACTGTCTTAAAATCTTTGCGGTCAAAAGACATAAAATATTATACATACAGTCCAAAAGGGGATCGTGGGTTCAATGTGGTACTCTACTACTCTACTCTACTCTACTCTACTCTACTCTACTCTACAGACACTAAAGAAATAGAATCCGAACTTAACGAACTAGGTCATGAAGTCTTAAATATTTACAACATCACACAAAAATCAACGCATAAACCCCTTATTATTTTCTTTATCGAGCTCAAAGTTAAAAATAATAACAAAAATATTTTCGATATAACTTCGCTACTTCAAACTACTTCCTACAAAAAGACAATATCCCAATGCAGCAATTGCACCCGTAACTACTGCACCAGGGACCCAGTGTGTGTGAAATGCGCTGGAAAACACACAACCATAGACTGCAATACAGTAATAGACAGAACAGCAATCAAATGTGCACTAATACCTCCTCGAATATAACGAATACCGTCACCTCTGGTGTAAGTTACGCTCAAATGGCTGCGTCTAGAGTGCCTTCCTTACCGATGAATTCTGTCTCGGCATCAAGCACTGCACCAAATGAACCACCACATTCTAATGACATAGATGAGCTTAAAAACATGATGAAGTCCTTAATCCAACAAATGAACATCTTGAATGTAATTACACTTTTACCAACTAAAATTGACAGTCAAAATGGACGATAAACTTATAATAATAATTTGGAACGCGAACGGTCTTCGCCAACTGAAAATAATTCCTATATGACCACAACATTGATGTAGCATTAATCTCTGAAACTCACTGTACGACTAAACATGTGCAGGCTATTCACTGTTTCACACAAGCCATCCTGACCTAACAGCACACGGCAGAACTGTAATAATTATAAATAAACATATAAAATTTTCGGAAGTGAATAACTTTAAAGAAGATTATATTCAATCGACCTCATTATTACTTTCGGACAAACACGGATGCTTTACTACTTCTTTGCTATACAGTCCAAAAACACACAAAATAACGGTTGACCAATATGTTAGATATTTTTCATCTTTGGGTAAACGATTTATCGTTGCTGGAGACTTTAATCTACCAATCTACGCATGGTTCAAAGCTAGAGCTAAAAAACTTCGAAAAGAGATCTGCAATCTGAAACTCACTACCAAGGAACATGTTGGCTGGGATATTAGAAGAAGTTCGATTAGATGTATGCATGTTGGTCTTCGTTCAACGGTCTCCGATGCAATACTGTCTCTCGAACGTGCTTGTCTATCACTTTTTCCATCGTTTTTAACCAAAATGATGTTAAGCTGATAGGTCTGAATGCTTTGGGTAGGGTTGCATCCTTTTTCCCCGCCGTAGGGATAAAGACAACTCTGGCCCTTCTCCAAGTGGTTGGGATATGACATAGTGCCAGGCTAATGATCATGATTTTCTGTAGTTTTGGTAGTATATCTGTTTCCCCGTTCTGCAGAAGAGCTGGAAGTATTCCATCTACTCCCGGCCTTCTAGGCTTTAAAAGTAGATAAAGCCACCCTTATTTTTCCTTCACTAATCACAAACTTGGCGAATTCTATGTTCGCCCTATTTGTTCTTACATGCGGCTTCTCTGTTTGGAGTATTTCACATGTGCCTCCTGGGAAATGGGTATTCAGGAGTACTTGAATATTCTATTCCTCGCTTTCAGGAAAAGAGTTATCCGGTTTACGGAATGAGATGTTCTCATCAGTCTGTGTCTTGGCCATTGCCCGACATATTCGAGCTGCCGACGCTGTGCTTAAAATCCCCTCGCAGAAAACTTTATAGTTCCTGCGCTTGGCTTTCCTTATCTCTTTATTGAAACTAGTGAGCTCTGTATACTTCCCATAGATTCGTTCTTCTAGCTTCATTGTACAGCCTTCTTACATTTACCCTAGGTCTTTGTAGTCGCTCGTTCCACCATGGGGCGTCCCGTTTACGTCTATCTTTGATCATAGGACAAGCTCTCTCAAATGACTAAATTGTTCCTATATTCAAGTCATTTGCTCTAGCTCCAGGGAGGGTCTACTCCCCTACCTTTCTGCCTACCTATGGCATCTGTTAATTGTGATGCATACTTTCCCCATTCAGTTTACCTAGGGTTTCTTGTCAATTCTCGGGTCCCTTTGTCCCCTCGTATCTCGAATCTAATTGTTCTATGGTCAGACATGGATGGTTCCTGTGATGCATACCAGTTCCTTACGTTATTTTCCATGGACATGGTACAGAATGTTATATCTAAAACTTCCTGCCTATTCTTGGTAACAAAGGTCAGTGAGCATCCCTTGTTAGTAAAGGTTAGGCGATTACTTATACTTATAAAGAATTCTAGAAGACACTTACCCCTGTTGTTGGTGTATGTGCTTCCCCAAGCCTCATTACGTGCATTTGCATCGCAGTCTACCAGCATAGGTAGTCCACGTTTATTGCAGAATTGCACGAGGCGTTAAATTTCCTCCGGAGGTGATGGATGTTCTCCTGCGCAGAATGCTGAAGCAGTGACTACTTGCTTCATTCTGCCCTTCTCTTTCAACTCAGTGAGTAGCGGTACGCAGTCCCGAGTTGAAATTCTGAAAGTATAGTGTAATCAATATCATTCCTGATAATTATGCAAGCTCTTGGGGTACTGTATCTAGAGTCCCAGATTACCTTCGTGGTCCTGGTATACAGGCCTTTGATTCGACAATCATGACACCAGGGTTCCTGGATCAGCGCAAGCCCAAGTTGTTGGTTGGTGAAAGTCCTCGCTATGATCTCCGATGCCGCTTTGCCACCCCTAGCTCCTGGAAGGTGAGGATAGGACGCTCACCGATGAGGAGCTAGGGGTGGCAAATGACTCTGCGCATGAGCCGGACACATAGTCCGGAATTCATCAGAGTAGCCAGGCTAATGTTCACCCTCCCTGAACTCCCTGGAGGAAAGTAAGGGCTCGATCTGTAAGTCCGAGCCTTTAGACACTGGCGCCTCGGGCCTATTCTCAACGACAGTTGCCCCTGCCGCTTCTGCTGTTTCTATTGCAGGCTTCCGTTTTAGGTGGACGGGCATCAGTCCAAATCTAAAATGTGTGGCTGCACAACTGTCTTATGGCTCAGCGCTTTCTCATGAGCCGTGTCCGGCGTCAATCCCTGTTCTAGGTATCTTAGATACCGCTTCACGCCCGCTCCACTAAGTCCTCTACGCTTCGGGTCATCCACACCACCTGGCTGTACCTGTTGGTGGTAGGAGCGTCTTCTTATCCAGCGTCGTTTTTCTACTCTGCTGGGATGTTTTGGTGGCTGCACCATAACTTTTACCTTGAGCTTGAGAACGTTCGGCAATGGTAGTCCTTGCCGTTGTTCTTTCCGCTTTTGGTAGGTTCGCCATTGCTGGTCTTTCAGCGTTGCTGTATAGGTGGTCTTGCATGACCAGTTCTGACTGAAATAGAAGCCTTGTTTGCTTGGTCCATATTTGGACCCATGATTTGTGGAGAAAAAATTTCCAACTGAGTAGATATCCGCCATACACATTTAATGTCACAGGCGACCAGTTATCCGAGAGTACGGCAAATGTAGGTTGTTTTGCTGACTGTTTGACCAATGTAGTGGTTGTAAATATCGAGAAATCTTACCGTTTCTGGTGGATGTATCCAGAGCGATAGGTGAATTAACTGCGTTGGGATGCTTCATGTCGTGGTGGTTTATGTCATATATTGGATATGTGTCGATGATGTTTGGGTTGATTTTAGCGAGATAGTTGCTGAGCAGTGTGGAGTAACATGCGGGCAATTTGATCTGTACCACAGTTACGAGTGGTACAGATCAAATTGCCTGCAAATTCACGATTCTAATTGCAACAATTACTTAATCTGAGTCTATTAGACACACCCTGTATGACTCCTATTACTGTTCCAACGATATTAACCTAATTTTGGCTATCATTACATTAGCATTTTAATTTATTTTTTTCTTTTTGCAGCAAACCAGCAAACCATTATTGAACTTATGGATTTCATAAAACGTGTCATTTTTGACCACAAAATGTTTGAAAAAGAACTGAGTGGACCTTCATATGAAAATCCGGATTTACAATATTCAAAAAGCAATAGTAATAGTCAATTGGACATACATTTTGACTTTTTTAGGTTAAACATTTTGGTTTTGCATACAATTCAATGTGGAAACTTTTTTGTGGCCCGTAAAGTTGGCACTTTGACACTAAGTGAAGCCAAAATCCGAGCCATTATAAAAACTGACTACTCTGTATCAGGATCACTGGGCGGAGTTCAAATAATCGACATAACACCGGAAGGAATAAATCATCAAAGAATTTTTTCTGTTGGAAAAGATCCCTTAACAGATCCTCCTTCATTGCATAGCGTTACATTAGTATGTAAGCTTACAACTGAAATGTATGGTACCAAATCAGAGTATGAGGAAAGTGAAGCGAATGCCCTTAATTTTAAAATATATTGGAACAGAAATATGACATTCAATATAAAATTTCGTGTGGCTTCTGTATGGTACACTCATTGCCCCAGATTTCTGCAAGATGTACATATTTGCGTTTTCCAATTCCAACAAAGTTTTAGGTAAGTATATTTAATATATCAAATAATATTTGTTCCTGGTGCTTCACATGCTGTATTTTTATAAGTTTCTAGTAAAGTTTTCATTTAACTTACAGTGTATGTTTCTGTTTTTGTCATGATCAAATGTTGGAATTCAATTTGAATCAACTTCTATTGATCGGGAAGAAACTACTTAATTGTGTATTTCGTTGACCGAATTGACAACCGTTTTAATTGCGTGATGCTTCAGAATTAAAAATGCGGTTACAAGTTTACATTATTGAGCCACTGCTCTGCTTTGACAATTGCAGCCAGGGAAAATCATCAAAAGATGCGATGTATACATAACATAAGAAAACATGCGAATTTAACGAATTAATATTAGCCAACAAATTGCTGAATATATATGCCAAAGTGCGGTGAGCGCGGTAGTATGAACTTCTAGTCTATACTTTCAGGTAGACACTGCCTTGCAATTCCATTGTTGTGAGATTTGTTTAAAAACATCATCGTTCGAAATTTTAAATCTTTTTAATGCAGACGGCTGTCACAACTGGTGTTATTTGAGGAGATGCACTAATTTATTGCAGCAGTGCAAGAGTTGGTCTCCCAAGCTCATTTCGTCTGGCATCTCTTGCTGCTTTCAATATAGTCAGGCAGGACAGAGACAGGAACTTTTTCACTGCCTTCTGTTGGTCAACAGGATTTATTTGTGGAGACGCATTGTCTGGTTGTAAAGTCCGGAGATGTCGAGATTAAGTTTGTGAACTTATATCTGCCACCAGTCAACAGCTGCGACCCTGGGTATCGTCCGATATTGCTGCAAGGGGATTATAGAGTTATTCTTAGTGTTTTCAATTCACACCATGAGATGTGGTTCTCGAAGTTGACATTAGGGAGATGACTTTAGGGGGTATAAGTATTGCGGACCAAATAATTCCATACTCTGAGGTGTCGATTGATATTGCGTTGTTCTCGGACCATATCCCTATTGTGGTTAGTATTATTCGTCCGGAAGATTTTATTGAATTAAATCATCGAGTCTTTGTTAACTATAATAGGGCTGACTGGAATGAATTTGCTCTTGCCTCTTAATGACGTTAGGGTAGGTGAAAAAATTCAAGGCTGCAAAGAGGCATATTCCTACTAATATTAGGCCAGGCTTTCCAGCGGAATTAAAGTTGTTGCGCTCAGCGACCTTTTTTTTTATTTCCCATGAAATATAAGTCGGTCTGAAAAAAAAAAAACATTATGTACATTTTATCATATAGAGTAAGGGATATAATTATGAAGAACAGTTTCAACCAATTATGATAGTATTTATAATAATTTTTTCACCTATGAGTTGTACCAGAAATTATGCATCCACTACAAGCAGCTAATACTCACGGCTGCCCCGCTTTCGCGAGATACCGCAACGTTCACTACAAATAGTCTAGCAATAATTTGATTGTATAACAAGATAAGCTATAATAAGATAATATGTTGTTGTTAATGAGTAAGTTATTCATCTCAGTGTTGGAGTGTGCCAAAATTCGTTTGTGATACTTTCTGCTTATATCTACTATTTCCTTTTTGATAGTGGGTATTTTCATATCTCTGTGTAATTTGTCGAAGTGTTTTAGACTGTTGCCTTTGAATAAATGATGTTACATGTCTTAGATGTGCCCCAGACTTGAAGCTTTTTTATAGCAGTAATTTATTGTACATGGATAGTTTCGATTTTTTATTCATGAGCCAGTACAATTGTCGATATTTTTCTTTGATATGGTTTCGTTTTTTCTCTATGTGTAATTTTCAAGTCAGTTTATGGTCTAGGTGAATTTCTATAGGTTCTTTTCAATAGGTACGTCTACATTATTATTTTAAGAGGGATGGGTGCAAAAGCTCGTTTGGCTGTGAAGATAACTTGCGTGGTCTTTTTTTTCATTAATTTTTATAGCCCATTTGTCAAACAACTTTAATGCACTATCTAGTAAGTTTTGAAGTTTAGCAGAGGCTATCGTTAAGTCTTTATTTTCGAGAATAAAGAAGAATTGTGTCATCTGCAAAAGTTGCTATCATGGAAGATGGTACGTCCGGTTGAGGTATATCTTGTGTAAAAAGTACGTATAGGAGAGGTCCTATAACGCTTCCTTGAAGTATACCTGCATTTAACTGTCATATTGAAGAAAAAGAGTATTTGACTTTTACATAAAAGTGCCTATCAGATACGTAACTTTTTTGCAATAGGTAAAAATCATGTGGGAGAAAGATTTTTATTTTGAATAATAATCCCATATGCCACACTTTGTCAAATGCCTTTTCTACATCGAGAAAGACTCCAATACAATATTTCTTATCTTCAAAATCTGTTGAAATTTTATTAACTACTCTATGTATTTGTTCAATAGTTGAATGACGTTTCCGAAAACCAAACTGATGGTCAGGTATAATGTAACTATTGTCAAGTATGGGTTGCAGTCTGGCATGAAATAATCTTTCAAACACTTTTGATAAGATCGGTAAAAGTCTTATTGGTCTGTATGAAGCCGCACTTGTGGCATCTTTACCAGGCTTAGGTATTGCTATAATTTCTGCTACTTTCCATGTCTTTGCAAAATATTTTTGTTTTATTATAGCGTTAAACATGTTTCGACGGTAGTACATAGCTTTCATTGGAAGTTCTTTGAATAGTTTTCCGGTTCTCATATCATAACCGGGTGATTTATTAGATTTAGGGCCGTTCTCACGACTTACCGATACATAAGAAAATACGGAATAATATTGAGTAGTGCATGTCACGACATCACAATTATAATAAATCAATTTTGAGTAGCCCTGGATAATATTTGAAGAGGTGGACAGTCCAATTGCAAAAACGTAAACACAATAAAATTATAAATTAGCACAAAAAAAAAATGGATGAAACTGAGCGCCGCCGCTGTAGATAAATACGAGCCAACCTATTAATATAATGTGCACGTTTGCATTTAAAATTTTAATACAAAATTTCAATTTTGTTTGTTTTCAATTTGCTTTTGCTTTGGTTTTTTATCGATCGAGTTGGCAGGTATCTTTGCAAAAAATTCTGATAAATTTAACAGCTCGCCGAACTCGGCGATACGGTTATAGGCTTAATAAGAGTCGTGACATTGAAAACTAGAATATCGCCTGAAAAATATGAGCGGTAAAGTTATAGGCAAGTCATGAAAACGGCCCTTAGTGTTTTCAACAATTTTTTTAATTTCTTTTACAGTTACATATCGAGAAGATTGTGAGATGTGCACAGTTTCTTGGGTTGTTAGTAAAGGTGTTTTGATAAAAGTCAGTTAGAACTGTCGACTTGTCGTACCCTGTCTTTGTCTGTTCTTTTTAAGGGAGGGTTGGGTACTTTGGTTGCTCTTAGTTTTTTACTGGCCTTCCAAAGGGAATAATTAGTATCTAAGGTTGGGGTTAAATTGGTAAAAAATTGTTCAATATTTTTATTAATGTTTATGTTAAGTGCTTCTTTTAACTCCTTAATTGCTCGATTAAGCTTCGCTTTGTCTTTAGGACATCTTGAAACTTGCCAGATTTTTCTAAGTTTTCTCTTTTTATCGTTTGAATTCCAAAATATAACTAAAAGTGTAATTACATTAAGGATGGATGACATTTGTTGCATCAGTTGTTTCATCATAAGTTTTAGTTCCTGCATATCATTATGTTCATGTAGCTGTGGGGCTGGGTTGGAAGGTAGGGAATCTTGGGTGGTGGATGTTGGGCAGTGGGTACTGGAGTGGTAGTAGGAGGTTGGAGTTGTATTTCGGATTGAACAAAGTATGAGTAATTGGATGGATTAACTTGGGGATTAGATGTGGTGGCGGGGGTGTTAACAGGTTTAGACTTATTTCCACTGGCCATTTGAGCAAAACTGATTGCTGGAGTCACCATTACACTTGCACTAGGGTTAGAAACGCTCTGTTTTTTATCGCTTGGTTTTGGTACACTTTTCTCGCGAAGTGTAGAAAAGCGTTGGACTTTTAAACTGCACATCCCTTATAATTTGCTGTGTGATTGCCTTGCATAAGGCACATTTAGTTAGGTCTTTACCAATAGCTAAAGTGCAGTCTATTGTTTTGTGGGGACCAGTGCATTTGACACAGACTGGATCTCGTGTACAATAATTTTTGGTGTGTCCATAGTTCTGACAGTGGGCAAACTGTGAGAGAGTACGTTTGACACGCGGAGGTTCAAATGAGATTTTTGTTTGAAGCAAATGTGTTGCTGTATATATTTCTTGGTTGTTATCTTCACTTTTAAATTCTACTGAAAATAATAAAGAAGGAATTTTTGTGGTTCTTTGCTGAATATTGTAAATGTTTTTAACAGTATGACCCAGTTCTTGAAGTTCAGTTTTTATTTCTTCAATATCGGCAGAAGGGTGCTTATTTCTAAGGATTACTTTGAAGTTTCTATCTTCCTTAGTTCTGTACGTGTAGTACTTTGTTGCTTTTTGGCGCAACATATTTATAATACTTCTATAAACATTTGGGTCTGTAGCCTGAACTATAACCTCATTGTTTGCCAATGCTTTCAGCTCAAAGTTTTTCTGGGCTACTTCTTTAAGAGCATTACTTAATTTTTTAATTTGGCCTCCATCCTGAATATAAATGGGCTTAGGTTTATTTACCTTCGGTGGAGCCTGTACTATTGTTTGCGAAGTATTTACTGGAACACTGGATTGTTCGTCAGTCGGGTCGTTGTCCTCTAGGATTTCGAAACGGTTCGTTGTATTTGGTTTGCTAAGTAATCTTGTAGTGTTGTTTGTGGTTTTTTTTTTTTTTGACTTTTTATTACTGTTTTGCGTTTGTTTATTTGGGGAAGGTAATTCCCGACTTCTTTTTGTGTTTGTTGGTTTTTTCGCAACATTTGTAATTTGGACCTGCGTATTTGTTTTTATTGGTGCAACGGTTTCCGATGACCCATTCGAAGATCTATAACGTGATTGATTATAACGTGATTGTAGAGCAGATGTGGCCAATGATGACTGCGATGACGCGATCAAAGTAAGAGATGAGAATACCGTTGTTGTTGTTGAAGTCGCATATCCACTTTGCGTTGTTATTGTTGTTGTAGACACTATTGTTGGTTGAAGAGGGGGAAGAAGAGTCGTCGGTGTAGCACACTGTGCACTCAATGAGTTACCGTTTAGATGAGTGGAAGAGGAAGCACTTGCAATCTGCTGGGAAGTTGCATCGAGCAAGTTGGAGTTGGTTTTAATTTTATTGTTGTTGCATGTGAAGTACGCATTTCGGGATGCCACTGATTTTTTTTTATTTTGCTGATGAGCGTCGTTCATCATTATTTATTTATTTTTTTTTTTGTTTTTTGATTTTGTTCAGATTTTTTTTTTTTTTTTTTTGTTATTTAATTTTCTTTCACAATATAAATTGAAAAATACTTTGAGTCTCTGTCTCTGATTTTTGCAATTTGTAGGCACCGAGTTTTTTTTTAATTATGTTAGAAGCACGGAGCGATTCGAGCACACGTCTATGTCGCATGATCCAATGATTCAAGTGACAGTCGTATTGCAATGTTATCTCACAATAGGCCCATTTCGTTTCTTTAACCTATATTAAAAGTTCTAGTAATTATTCCTTTAATGACAGAACACTGCCTTCTAGCAGATCACCAGCATGGTTTCAGGAAAAGTCGTGGCACGAATTCAGCACTAAGTGAAATCACCACTTTTATCGCTAATGGACTCAACAAGCCATTTGATCCAGTGGATCTTGTTTCAAGACCTGGACTCCACCTCACTACCTGACAAAACCAAACGCAGGCTATTGAACTATCTTAAAGGTAGAAGAGCATACGTAGCATAGGGTTGTAAGGTCGGGATATCGAAAGTTTAATGATGGGTGTTCCGCAAGGTGGAGTTCTCTCCCCTCTAAATAATCGTCTCAAGTCGAGAATAAAGTGCTCAAAGCGCTTGCTGGGTCTTCTTGGGGTAAGGATAAACAGACAACAATTACAACTTACAAAGCTATCGGACGTTCTTCCTTACCTAAGTAAGACTCAATGGCAATGCCTGCAAAGAAGTCAGAATAGTGCTCTGAGGACTGACTGGTTATCTGCAAATAACCCATGAAGATCATTTGCCTGAGGAAGCGATGATGCTACCTGCTCTTCAACATAATGAGCTGGTTTTGAAGTAGTTCTTGTTAAGTGCGTACAGAAGTTATCATCCAAACCATGTCACCCTCACGAGAATAGCCCCTACCCGAATAGGAAAAGACATTAGAACCTACAAAACGAGTATTAATCGTTTCATTCATGAGAGGAGTATGATTATACTTCAGGAAGGGCTCAATTGCATAAAGATGCAATTGAACAATCTATAAACTCTTATAGGGACAATGTAGTATTAGGTGGAAGACCCCATCCTATTAATGTGATCGAAAAACATCTCCCTCGTAGCACCAGGACCAAACTTGCACAGTTGAGATCTGGATAGAGCAATATGCTGAAGTGATACAGGGAAAGTATTGGGATAAGCAATAATAATTGCTGCCCCAAATGCGGTCAGTCACCGCACGATACAACACATTTACTTAATTGCCCGTCCCATCCGACTCAATTGACTCCTTTAGACCTCTAGTTACGACCAGTAGATGTTGCTTCTTTCCTGGACCTTGACACCTATATATGTATTTCCTGATGCAGCACAAACCAAGCTGTTACAACAACAACATTCTAGCTTTAGACAAACATTAGTTTAATAATACTTTTTGTGTTCTACCGGATAAGTCAATCCAAGTAAAAAGAGACGGAGGGAATCCTATTATTTTTAATTTGAATAAAAGGTCCTTGTGACACACACTATCAAAAGCTTTACTGAAGTCTCTATAAATGACAACAGTAGAAAATTCTAAAAGATTAGGGGTAATGGCTTTCTAACGAAACCATATTGGAAAGGACTGACAACTGACTTTAACGACTGTTACAATTGCTCACTAATGATTTTTGCAAAGAGCTTTGGAATAGCGCTCTGATTAGCAATACCTCTATAGTTCGGTATAAAAGACTGGCTGTTCTTTTTATGTATCAAGATAATAAAAACTTGTAGCGTAGTATGCGAATAATAAGTCACTATATTTTATTTAAAATATTTAATATTTATTATATGAATTATAATTTTTCTATTTTTTGACATAAAATTCGAAACGAGATCAAAATATTCCTTAACAAGACGAAATTGATGTATACTTGCTCGAAAAAGTCTACGTACACCACAAAAAAATCTGAAATTTTAAATTTAATTGCAAATAAGTCAGCTAATGTTTTATGTATTGAATCAAACTTTGTTTTATTATATAGTTTATTAATTTCTCTAAACTAACTTATTTTTGCTGCATTTTACTTAAAATTATGTCATGTCAGAAAGACACTACAGAAAAAGTCTACGTTCAGATGCATGCCAGGCGCATGGAAAGAGAACATATGCGATTACCGCTACTCAAAATCATTTTTAGAAATCCTTATCGCACTTTGGAGTTGTAATTCATTGTTTTTCAATCAAATGGTGTGGCAAATCAATGTTAAAGCGTCATAGACAACAACGGAAATATAAATTTCTTTGGATGGGGGAAAATTATTTTAAAGCTATTCTGGAGGGATACCTTTAGAAAAATTGGAAAAGTAGTGGGCAGAGCTCACTCATCGATACAAAGACTAGTAACAAATATGACCATGTAAGGTAGATTGAAATCACCTAAAACAATAAAAGAGTGGCGATGTATGACATCGGAGCGGCATGCTTGATGCTCATTTCCGACGAAGGAGGATGTATGAGCAATCACGAAAAGATGTTTTATCATATATAAATTCAAGGTCCTGTCAACAGAGACGATAATGACGATTGGCACTATAATTTCTAAATATCAGCAATAAAAGAAATACTATTAAGATAAACATTTCTAAGCTTTGAAGTACAAGTCTTAGTTTTTTGGCACAGAAGTTAAAACAAAATGCAATTCAACAGAATTCTGTACAGGGGCACATTTATTTTTATAGTATAGAATGGATGATGTGGAATCAAATTCCACAATGATTTTTTAACTGAATTTATAATCATTATTTCCAGTCGCTGATGCTAATAATTAGATAAATGTCCAAAACCGCCTTATGCCTGTTAAATACATACATACACACTAGACGACACTTACATAAATCAATGAGAACAAAATCCGTTGGCTTGCGATCAGCGCAAGTAAATAGAATAAATAAACCACACATGGATAAATATACGTATGTATGTTCATATACACACATTCAAACACAGACATTAAAGCCTTGGGAGCAGTCGCGTCGTCCACTCAGTAATTGCTCTTTATACCATTCACACATAGTGTGAAATGGTATTATCAGTTTGTCTGAAAGTTTGTAACGCATTAAAGGAGCCATCGTAGACCCCATAAAGTATATATATTCTTGATCAGCTCGACGAGTCGAATCGATCTAGCAATGTCCGTCTGTATGTTGTTGCGCATATTTTGGGGACCAATTTATATGCTATCCAGTTGAAATTTTGCACATATACTTCTTTTTATTGTAGTTTAATAGAGTATCAAGATTGACCTGCCACCCCCACTATTTGGCCAATTTGTAGCTCCCATACAAACCTACAGCCCACTTTTGACTTTTTGTAAGAAAACTTCTTTATTAATGTCTATATTAGGTTGAAATGCAATGTGGTGCCTTTTTATGGTCAGCCGCTTAACATACATAGACTAACGGGCGTGTCCCGCCCACTATTTGGGGTAGCTCCCATACAAACCTATGGTCCACTTTTGACTTTTTGTAAGAAAAACGTTTTTTATTAAAGTCAATATTAGGTTGAAATACGATATGGTGCCTTTTAAGAGACAGCCGCTAAACATACATAGACAATTGGGCGTGGCCCGCCCACTTTTTGAGGTAGCCCCCATACAAGCCCACCGTGCAATTTTGTGTTTTTTATGAAAAAATCCATCATTTAGATCAATATTAGCTTGCAATTTGATTTTGTGGATTTTAATGGACAACCGCTTCATATACATATACAAAGGGGCGTGTCCCGCCCACTTTTTGAGGTAGTCCCCTATAAACCCACAGTTCACTTTTATGCATTTGTATGGAAAACGTCACTATCAACTTGAAATTCGATATGGCGGCATATTACACATCTACTACATCGCTTCATACACATCTACTAGTGAACGTGTACCACTCACTTTTTTGACGTAGCGCCTATTTAAACCCCCACTTTTATGTATTACAATACTATTTAAAGTTTCGTGTGAATGGTATTAGAGCTTCGGTTCAACCGAAGTTAACGTTTTTTCTTTGTTTTCTTTATCAATTGTGACAGCAAAAGAGCTCATGGGAGCTGTTGTGAACAATATTTTTAGTGACGCTTCTCTGTATGAAATGACTTTTCTATATATTATATGGTTACTGACTGCACATAGATAAAAAAATACCGTTCGCAACAAGAGCACGCTACTGATGACGAACAACATTGGTGCCCGAATTATATTGGCGCATATATATATCCTCGTTTTTTTGTATTTTTGAACGGGTGAATGGATCTTAAGCCTGCTAATATCAACAAATATATTGTATCATAAAAGGTCGCTATTGACCTGTTATCTTACATGGAGGACACTGCTAGAATCCAGGCCATGCCATTATTAGCCATAAAAAAATGCGTTTCAAAACCCGTTATCGATATCCATTGACGGTCGCTCTAGCGCCATCTTCGAAGAAGAATGGTCCGATTAGTCTTTTGGCATAAAATCCGCCCAAACTGTGGCTCGTTGATTTTTAAGAAGATCCTTATGAATTTCTTGACGGTTTGTCATAAATCCAACAATTAAATTTTTTTTAGCGCTCCGTTCAGCAAATGAGCTTCACAGTTGTTTTGAATAAAAAGCTCTAGCGCCATCTTCGAAAAAGAATGGTCCGATTAGTCTTTTGGCATAAAATCCGCCCAAACTGTGGCGCGTTGATTTTTAAGAAGATCCTTATGAATTTCTTGACGGTTTGTCATAAATCCGACAATCAAATTTTTTTTTAGCGCTCCGTTCAGCAAATGAGCTTCACAGTTATTTTGAATAAAAAACTGTACGATAATAGCACGTTATGTTAGCGTGTACTGTTCCACGAAACGAATTCGCTTCGACAGACTCTTCAAACGCGGGCTTTCATAATTCAATCGGAAAACATATGTTATAGGATTCGCAGATGTTAAAGTTTAAATGGCCCACCCGTTACATTTGAAGTACTCTATTGTGTCTGTTGCGCCTCTCCTTGCTTTTATTTCTATAAACAAGTATACCCTATGTTTACATTATAGAATGTGCATGATTATATATTAAATTTTAAATGGATTTTCAGTATCAACAATTCACAACATAACACGAAGATGAAAGTTTTCACGATCTTAAGAGAGCAGTATACCCATTAATAACATGAACAACTACACAAACAACTACCATTTTAATGCCTTCGTCATTCCGGACATCTGGAAGGTCTTCTCTCTAGCGTTCAAATTGCTCGAAGACCAGATATTGCCAGTGATATAAATATTGCTAACTGCCTCTACCAGAAATGTCAGCACGTATTTGCTCCGTGATCGTAGCATTGGATTTATCTAAGACATTCGGCACTGTAAGTCATACGATACTCCTGGATGACATCTCCAGCTCCTCTATTCCGAACCCGCTAATAAGAAGGCTGGGAAACTACACATCCGGCCAACAATATTTCGTCGAGTTCAGAAACCAGGGATCGTGTTACGAAAAGTTGAAGCAACGAGTATCCCAGGGCGGGGTTCTGCCACCTTTCCTTTTAAAATTGTAAGTGGCTAACATACCCTCACCACCTGAGCTGAAACTCGTCACATTTGCTAAACCGCCATTGGTTTAGGCAGAAATATAGAAAAATTACAAGCAGAATTAATGAGAATCCACCTATCATCTCTTACTTCTTTGCTGACCGTAAACCCCAGCTATCATCAGCAAAATCCACTGTAACGCTGTTCACCATCTGTGCGAAGGACACGACAGATTGCCATTGACGGTGTGACTGTATCTATAGTCAAATACCCCAAAATATTGGGAATCATGTATGGTAATCTTCTATTTTTTTCAAAGCATGCCAATGTCACTAGCAACAATGTTATGACAGCCCTTACAGGCCGCATTTTGGGATAAATTACAAGGAGGCAATCATCACCAAATACAAAGCCGTAGGAAGATCATTGGCTTTGACTACGCTGTTATTGCTTGGACATCCTTTATTAACAGCACCCAATGGAGAATATACAGAGAGCACAAAACGCTGTCCTCAGGGTAGATACTGGCTGTCAAGGTGTATTTTTACAAGGTGACGTATTCCGCTGAGAAAGACTTTCTTAAATATTCTGAGCGCGAGAGAGGCATTGAGAGAGCTTGCCAATATTTGTTGTATTTGCTGCTGTAAAATGCAAATTTTCAAAAAAAAAAAAAAAAAAAACGTCGACAATAAATATTAAAATATTTGTAATTTATATTTATAATGTAACTTTAATAAAAATGTTATAATAATGTTTTTTAGTATTTTTTATGGCCCATTAGCTTTTGTTTTTGCTTTAAATTAAATACAGAAATAAATATATTAACTACCGCCTTCAAAGCTTCGAAAAAGATGAAAAAAATAAGATGCATATTCAAATGTATGTAGTTATACAAAACAAAAAATTTTATAAATCGAATTAATTTATTTATTTAATTTATAAATTTAAAAAATTTTTTTTTTCACTACATCAGATCTATATTAAAAATTAAATGATATTACTTGAGAACAGCTGAACCGATTTGGCAAATTTTGATTAATATTCGTAATAGTCCGAACAATGTTTTTAGAGCACTAAAAAGTGGAAAAGTTGCTCAAAAAATTTAAAAATTAAAAAAACTGAAATTGGTATTTTCTCTGGATTTTTTGTATGAATTCAAGATCACAAGTCATGCTTCGAACTATGCATAATATATTTTTGTGTTATTCGTTATGGTACGTTAATTTTTGTTTGCAGTCTCTTTCTATTCTTTAATTTTTTTATTTGTTATGATCCCAGAATGGAAGTAACTTAAAGAAATGTTTTCAATTGAAAAAAAAAAAATTAAATAAAAAACAGTAAGATCTGGAGAAAAATCTGGAAAATTATAATAAAACTACATCTTTTTTTGAGTTTTGTGTTGGTTTGCGATATATCAATTAAAAATAATAGACCAGGGTCGATAATTTTTGAAACCAAAGAAAATTATAGTAGGATGAAACCCATTGGAAAAGGAAGAGAATATAACAAAAATCAAAGGAAAAATAATTTACAGGCGATCTGTGGTCGGCAAAGGGGGGGGGGGTGAGTTTTTAAAGGTAAAAAACGGTTTATCTCGATTTCCGGAAAAACTACAAGTGCTATGGAAAAAAGTTAAATGGCAAAGTTGTAGGTAATAAAAAGATCTACAAGTTTTTGGTTTTTTATTTTCATCTTTTACAAAATAAGATAATAATAATTTATTCCTTTTGGTTCTGTTTTATACTAAATTTAATATGGCTTGTTTTGATCATCGCTGCCAATTTAAAAACAAGGCTTGTATTGACCAATACCTTCTTTTTGGTTATGCGATAATGTTTCCCACTTGTATTGGGCTGGCTTTAACGGGCGTGTTTTTGACGTCATTAATGAACGGAAAGGTATACGTTGGACTTGTTCCCACTGTAGAACGACGGAGATTGAGATAATCAAATTTATGAATCAAACTAGGGTCGGGTTTCACTGAATTTAATCATTTATTTATTTATTTAACAACTAATATATTAATATAAAGATGTTTATGAATCAAACTAGGGTCGGGTTTCACTGAATTTAATCGTTTATTTATTTATTTATTTAACAACTAACATATTAATATAAAGTTAACAAAATAATTAAATGAAAATTAAATTAAAAATTATAAGTTATAATTATTTAATGCATTACGAACAGAATTTATAGGGAGACCTGGATAGATTAAATTGAAGTTATAAAATCTGTTATATGTAGAACATAATACGCGAAACGAATCGTTGCATGCATAATTAGTTGTACACGTGTATAGGTGGAACAATGAGAAGTTTCTAGTAATTCTTGAAGGAATAGAGAAATTTAATTGCTCCAATAAATAGGGTGAATAAATATCACCGGAGATAAGTTTCTGGATGAATAAAGCACCAAGTATATTTCTACGTTTTTCTAGTGTAGGCAGATTTATTAAGTTTAATCGATGTGTATAAGGCGGTAAATTTATACTAGGATTCCATCCCAAATTACGCAAAGCAAAAAGAAGAAAGTGCTTTTGAACAGATTCTAACTGTACCTTATAAATTGAGTATTGCGGATTCCAAATACAACAAGCATATTCAAGTATTAGGCGGACCAATGCAGTGAATAAAAGTTTCGTAACGTAAGGATCATAAAATTCCCTCGACCATCGTTTCATAAAGTCAAGCAAACCCATTGCCTTATTACAAATAATATCAATGTGGGAAGAGAACAAAAGTTTTGGGTCAAAACGAACGCCAAGGTCATTAATTGAATATACACGCACCAGCACAGAGCTTTCGATAAGGAATCCAGATAAAATAGGTATTCTACGACAGAAAGTAATTACTTTGCATTTATCGCAATTTAGCACTAGACCATTACGACGACACCAGTTATGAAGTATATTTAAATCAGATTGTATCAAATCATGGCCCTCAGCACCATTGTAACTCAAACATAACTTAACATCATCTGCGTACATCAGTGTATGGCAGTAAGATATGTTATCAGGAAAAGCAATAATGAACAGTACAAATAAAAGGGGTCCAGATGACTACCCTGAGGTACACCTGAAAAGACATAAATTCTGTGAGATAAGGTGTTATCAAATACTACACATTGTGAACGGGAATCAAAATAGGATGTGATCCATTTGACTAAAGCTTGAGGAAAACCTAAACATTCAAGTTTGTAAACCAAAATTCGATGATTAACACAATCAAACGACTTACTAAAATCGGTGTAAATGAAGTCCGTCTGTAAACCATTAATAAAGCCTTTGTTAACCAATGTCGTAAGTTCCAATAGATTAGTAGAAACTGATCTATTTCTAAGAAAATTGTAGTTGATCGGTAATTACCTTTTCAAAAAGTTTAGGAATTGCGCATAACTTTGCAATACCTCTATAATTAGATATATCCGATTTACAGCCTTTTTTATGAAGAGAAATTATAAAAGATTCCTTCCAAATTTTAGGTACTGTACATTCTAAAAGAGATAGTTGAAAAAGGTGTAGTAAAGGATCACAAATTGAAAATGCACACTTTTTAAGTACAGCTGAAGGAACATTTTCAGGACCACAAGAATAGTTAATTTTGAGTAGAAGTAAATGTTTAAGTAGCGAATCTTTAGAGATAGTAGGGTTTGGTATATTTTGCGCATAACCATTTGAAACAGAAACTTCGCTAATGGGGTAGCCAGTAGACGAGTAAACTGATTGAATAAATTGTGCAAACAAATTGGATGCTTCTTGCGAAGAAGTAGCAGTAGAATTGTTAAAGAACATACTCGAAGGATAGGAATACGTCTTTCTCTTATAATTAACAAAACGGAAAAATGATTTTGGGTTGTTTTTAATTTTAACTAAGTAGCTATTGTATGATTTTTTATTAGCCGATTGAAAATTTGCACGTGCAACTGCATAACTTGCGTAATTTAGAAAAGTTTTTATGTTTTTTAAATGACACAACTGACGTGTGGACCACGGGGGATTAGAAGAACATAACGGTGTAAAGAAAGGGACACATTCATCAAAATATTGACAGCGCATAACACAACATAAGCGCTTTCTATGTCACGGCTATAAAAGAGATTTGACCAATCGGTGTTAAGCAAAAGAGAATTAAGCATAATAACGTCAGTTTTTTTAAAGCAACGACGCAATGAGCTTGAGTTTCTCTTGCTGCTATGTGGCAAATTTAAAACTATTTTCAGAGTTGGGTGGTATTTATCCTCAGGATTGGAAACTGGAAAAGTTCGAGTGGCAAACACATCTAAAGTTCTATCCACAAATATGAGGTCAAGCAATCTATTAGAGCAGTTAAATATGCTATTAATTTGATGCAGTGACAGATTAAAAATATTGTCAAAAAATTGTAAATGCACTGATGGAATCAATGACGAGGAGTTTTCACAATTAATCCAGGCACCTTGGGAAGGTTAAAATCACCCATAACAATAAGGTAATCGTTAGAGTTTAAAGAATTATAAATGCACTGAATAGCAGAAACGTGTGACTGGTAAACGCTAGCATAAGATGCAGGCGGAATGTATGAACAAGTAATAAATAATCTACAGCTCAAAAATTGGATAACACATATGAATTCAATATCTGTTGAAAAATCTCCAAGGTACATTTCGCAAGCAAAACTAGACTTAACAGCAATAAATACTCCACCACCTTTACATGTGAGTCGATCCTTGCGGAAAATTGAAAAATTATCAGATAATATTTCAGAGTTTAAAATATTAACATCTAACCAAGTCTCGGTAAATACAAGAATATCAGCATCAATGCCAGTACTTTTAAGATATAAATTAATTAATTTGTTTTTTAAGCCTCTTACATTTTGATAATTAATTATAAGAGGACAATTGAATTTAAATTAAGAGTATTAGATGTAGAGGTTCCGGTCAGTTGTTGAGGTAAAACTGCAGTTGGTTGTGTCGATCTCGGTTTTTTTCTTTGTGCATATTCCTTAACCAGTGTAAACTCTGGCCACTGTAGCACTGTAGATGAGGTCGAAAAATTCGAACGGAACACTCAGTTTAAATGACGCGATGTTCCTTGAATAGTTCAATGAAAATTTCTGCACCGCTACCTTAGAAGGAGTAATGCAGCTTTTGGAAGTTATAAATTCCAAAATATCTTCCGAAAGCGAGAAACAAAAACATGTTTGCGCGGCGCAACCGTATTCAAAATTTTTGTAGATTTAGTTCTGTGTTCCATATTACGTGTAACAACAGGATCATTGGCAAGAACAAGTGGAGCCGGTAACACTGGCGCCGCTGGTTCCTCTGACAGCGCTTCTTTCTGTATGGTTGATTCATAAACGACAATTTTTAACAACTTGAAAAATCGTTCAATGAAGTCAAAGCCTTCGCCCGTAGTTATTCCACAGGATGAACCTGTAATTCCGAATATTCAAATTATATCCCCTGTATTTTTATCACCTTTCGATGAAAAACCGGAAGACTACGGTTTCTGTCGCTCCCTCCTTAGTAACTTCCGAGAAGAAAATAATTACTGATCTCAGTTTCGAAGCGTCAACTAGTGCTTCCTCCAACCCTCTGGTAGTTGTTGAATACTGCACTGTTATGCCTCATAATAATTCGTTGGCAACTGATTCTGTTGTAGAAGCTATGACTAGCGTTTCTGCTGACCCATCTTCTACACAAAATCAAGCTTCTGAAAAAGCAAATATTCTGACCGTAGTTGCCCCGCGGAAATCTGTTTTTTATCTCTCTACTTGCTTCTGATACGACTGAAGATAATATAAAATCATACATAAATTCTTCTCTTAAATGCTCCAATAACATATCGGTTTCTAAATTTAACTTCTCCTAATCGCGTTCTATTTCCTCTTTTAAGGTAATTGTTTCTGTGTCTATTTTCGACACCATTCTATATCCCAATTTTTGGCCTGTTGGTATTGTTGTGCATGAGTACGTCTATAAAAGTAAACGTATCCCTGTACAGAATCCTGTTGAGTTGCCCTCTGTTTCAACTTCTGTTCCAAAAACTAAGTTCCACTTCTTTCCCCATTCACTATCAAAATGTGAGAGAGTTAAGAACTAAGCTTAGTAATGTTTATCTTAGTAGTTACTCTTTTACTGCTGACATAATTGGCTTTAGAGAAACTTGGCTTCAACCACACATACTCAAAACTGAGTTATTTAATGATAATTGTGCCAATCTGGTGGTGGTGTTCTTATATCAGTCAAATCGTCTCTGTTGTCTGAGGAAATTGGTATTATCTACCAGGACATTGAATTTATATGTATTAAAACTTCTTTTCGTGGTTTCAACATATACATTACTTGTTCATACATTCCTCCTTCTTCGGATCTCATACATCGCTACTCTTTTACATGAAAAAGATCATCTTATTGTTTTAGGTGATTTTAATCTACCTAATATAAGATGGTCAAATTTGATTGATACCTCTAGGCTGATTCCAGTTGTAAATAATGAGTTTCTTGATACTCTTTTTGAATTGTCTTTCAAAGCTGTTGCGAACTCCTTGATCTTGTTTTTGATGATGCTGGTTTTGATGTAGAAGTACTTATTAATAGGATGACTATACAATGCCTGAAGAAAATCACCATCCAACTTTGGAAGTCTCTTTTCAGCTTGACTCTTTTTGTCGTTCACATGACATAAATAAATCTCTTCGACTTGTCAGATGTTTTAGAAAAACAATCACTTTTCAATGATGATTGGTCTGCTCTCGAGCGCTGTTCAAATATTGAATTGGCAACGCCAACTGCGAATTAGTTATTTTGACAGATGCATTCCTTTCACTACTCTCCTAATCTCAGGAAAAATCTTCATTGAAAATCCTTGGTTTTCAGGTAGCCTTACCTTTTATCAATTAAATTCTCTTTCCTACCCGGCCCTGTTAATATTCCCAGTTGCGAACTAAAACAATGTTTTAGCTCTATTTGTTTTCCATTATCAATTCCTTTCAATCTATCCACAAAGCTATGTAAATTTCCATCCCTTTGGAAAGAATCTTTTATTATCCCTTTACATAAAAAGGGTACCAAGTCTGATGTATGGAATTATAGAGGTATTGCTAAGCTGAGTGCTATTCCAAAGCTCTTTGAAAAAATCGTTTGTGACCAATTGCAACAGTCATTAAACTCTGTTGTCAGTTCTTCCCAATATGGTTTTGTTAGAGGAACATCTATTACAACTAATATTTTAGAATTTTCAAAAATTAAGAAAGTTGAGCGGAACAATAGAAAATTTCGAACATTTGCGTCGTAAAAACTATCTGTGAATTATAAGTGCTATTATGCTTTAATCGAAGTTCATTATTGTCAGATTTACAATATCCCTCCATATAATTGTCAGATTATCATTTAGGAAGACTAGGACATCAAGTTGAACCGTCTGTATACGCGTTCGAATATTTCGTCCAAATAGTCAGCCATTTGAATAGTACACTTTTTTGTGTTCACTCAACATTCCCTCTGAATATCTGACACGCTCGAATAACTTCTTTGTTTTTCTACTCCTTTTTACAGCCACGCTCCACTAGTTAATCGTCAGATTAATATCTCTCGGTTACCAGAAAGACAAAGCACGTATACACTATAAATGTCTGATGCGCCCGAGTATTGGCATGTGACTGTTTTTTTACATTTTTGAACATTTGTACACTAAAATGGAAAACTTAACATAAACTTTTTTTTCGTTTTAGAACCTAATCCAATGGGTCCCCATGACGCTTTAGTAACTGCAAATTTAGCATCCCGGGCTCCCCTACTATAAGTTTTCACCCTATTTTTCGTATCTTCACTATTCAATAAATTTGTAAATTTCATTTAGCAACTTCTATTTTCTTTATTTCTGTAATTGCGACCGCTGCCCAGGCTGTGAGTAGGGGCACAATCGGTCAACCTGACATTCCAAACAATAATTCATCCAACGGGTCTGAGAGTTGCGGACTTCCTTCTTCTATTTTTAAGTTAGTTTAGTTTATGTACAAGTATAAACTTAAATTTTTATATTGTATTAAGCGACTGTGTTATATATGTAGTTGCAACTTTAAATAAATAAACAAATAAGAGCTATACCTGGTCTCTTGCCATAGCAACACTCATCTTAACCAACAACTGGTTCAGACCATACCACCAGCTAAGAGCATTATGCATGACTTTAGACGCCACCAAACAGCGATAAATGGCGTCATACAAAGTAAAAACATGACACCTGAACAAATTAAGGCATCATTTGGGACCATACATGAAGAAATGGTAGACACCTCAAGAAACAACTTGCGCAGTAATATAGTTCTTGGAGGTAGACAAACTCCCTACAGATGCGAGTGAGAGTACCATTCCCTTTGGGTACAGGGTATAATGAAAAATTAATCATAAAAGTTTTAGTTTACGTATTTGATCAAATAAAAGCCAAAAACTTAAAAAAGCCCCAAAAGCGTTAATTTCCGAAGTAGAAGATGCTAGCCATAGGTATGATTTAGTAGAAGATAATACCAAAAAAAAAATTGTAGGGGAATGCATTTACCTTTCGATATATATAAATAAAGAGTGTTTGCTTAGCAGGTAAGTGCAATAAAGTGCAGTACTCAAAAAGTTTATCGCTTATCGAAAAAATTAATGTTTTCATACATAATTGTTTGGCAAATCATCATCCAGACTTCTAATTACAAAAAGTTCAGTAATTACTCGCTTGGACGATTGGAAGTCGATCAACTAATTCATCTAAAAATGTTGTCCAGTGATGAGGCTCATTTCTACTGGCATCATCGGCCCATACTGCTTCGAAACCAAAAAACAGTCACCGTCAATAACACCCGATATAGCCATGTTTTTTGTTTCTAAAAGAACCTGGTTATGGTCTGGAAGGCCACTCTTACTGAGAAGCAAGATATAAGTAGAAAACTTTTCAATGTCAGTTAACTGACAAATTAAGAAAGTTGAGCGGAAAATTAGAAAATTTAAGAAATAATAATATATATGTACTTATTCACAAACAGTTTTAAAAGTAATATGCATATTTTACATCAAATTACTGTTGCAATTTTGAATCTTAATATTTGTATTTTTGCTTTAATTATATTTTTAATTTGCTTCCTCTGTTTGTGTACTCTGATTGTCTTTTGACTTGGTAAATGGGGTCGTGGAGGGCATGGTCATTGTTATGACCCTGCACCCACAGCAGAGCAACTCTGTTATGTTCGCCGAGTTTTTCCAATAGTCCATATGCTTCAAGTACTAGCTTCGTCCTAGTTACGTTGGAGTTAAGTGCCTTCAACGCAGCCTGGCTGTTTGAGAGGATAGCAATATCATAGTTGTGATAGCCATTTCGTCTTGGAAGATACTGGTGTGTTTTCCCATTGACTCTCAATAGTGAGACCTAGGGCCTACAAACTCCTAGGTCTGTACCATCTTCTGTCAGAGATCGATCCGTATACCACTTGATGGTGTGTGGCTTAATTACGTATGAGCTTTCTGACGTCCATGATTTTTTGTCGGACCATTTGATGATAAAATTCCGATCAAATATATTATATACTCTGTGTCATTTCGTCTCTGGGCATGGACATTAAGGATGCACCCTTCGTCTGTGTATGTATAATTTTCTGACAGATTTCCGAGGTAGCTTTGTTTCCAGTCTTAAGAGCGTTTCTTTTATTCTATGTTCGATTTCCAGATGAAGTGGTGTCAAATCCAGGATAGCTTCCAACGCCACTGTTGGGTGTCTTTGTAGGGAGTTGAGCGATTTTGTGACTGTCGCTTTGCTAGCTCGCTCTCCCCATGCGAATATGGCATACAGTAGCATTGTTTTCACTACCATGTTATAGAGCCACAGCATATTCTTCGGGTAGCACCCCTAAGATTTACCGGCCAGTTTCCTGCACACAAGTATTGCCTTTGTGCATTTCATTATGGTCTCTTTCATGTGTACTTTCCAAAGAAGCTTACTGTCTAGCATTACCCCCAGATATTTAAACTTATGGCTAAGCTCTACTGTTACCCCTCCGAGCTTGATCTAGGAAGCTTTTACTTGCTAGTGAATGGTACAATGGTCGTTTTGGCAGGGTTAATGTTAAGTCCTACCACAACGCACCAATCTTGTGTGATTTTGAGTAATCTGTTGATTATTTCACTTCTCACTTGCTATTATGACGATATCATCTGCATACCCTTGGCAACTTATCTTATTTTCGGTTAGTATGCATAGAAGGCTGTCTACGACTAGGCTCTGCAGAGGGTTAGTGTGTGGGAGATTGTCGGAATCATTGGGCTCCCGCAACATGATATGGGTTCCTTACAAAAATAATGGGAATTGAGGCGGGAACAGGGTATTTTAGGTGGTCACCTGATTTGTATATATTGCAAGTGGCATATCTTCATTAGAGTTCTTTGAGACTAATTCCATACTTCAAGAAACCGCCATCAGTTTCTGGAATATCTTCATTTCTTTCGCTCAACTCTAGTGCACAGGGATGTTTCCAAGCCATAATTCCTCCTTCGATCCGTTGCTGCTGATAGCTGACTTCGACTCTTTGTCGATGCCCACAACCATCAGCTGTCCATTTCCTTTTTAGCGCAGGGAGATGACTTTCCACAAATATGTGTTCAGCCCCTCAGTCGAGTGTGTTCAGCTTCCAGCAAGTCGAAAATACACGCTGATGTCTTCCCTTGGGAAGGAAAAGATGAATAACCTCCGAAGAAAGAATTCATCCCCTTTTAGGTCTATTAGTGGGGGACCTCCCCCCACCCTGGATGACGGTTTACCCGTTTCTACTGGGACTCTACTTTTGCTGGTGCTACTTGCACTGCCGCCAGTTTGGGCTTTTGCTGAAGCAGGCAGTCGTGGTAGCAGATGACGTTGACGCTCGGTCGTCATGTCGTGTCTTTGCTGCGTCTATTCAATTCCTCTTCCCAGTCTCATGATCGGGAGGTCTGAGCGTATTGTTCGCTCTCTTGCTGACTGAGGTGCCTGCACAACATTTTTATAACCTGCGCCTTCTCTCGCGCTCTTTCCGTCATTAGGCCTTGCTCAAGGTATCTTATGTAGCACTTCATTCTTGCCCCACTCAGACCCATGCGCTTGGGATCAAACTTTTGTTCTACAACTTTTTTCAATATGTTAGCGGGAAAAGCTAAAAAAAAAAGCTATAACTACATTTGGTTACTGTGGCCAAACGGCTTAATATTTTTTAAAGTGTAATAGCTCGTTGGAGAGGTCTTTTGAATACCATGCTAGCATGGTGCTGTACAATACCTACTTAAAAAAATATAGGTCGAAATAAATTTTGAAAAGTACATTTTACGATTTTGCCGAAAAATGAAACCAAATTTTCGTGCTCATATTTGGTATTAGTGATAAAACTTCGCGAGATTGTGCAAATTTTGTTATATTATACTTTTCTGTGAAAATTCCGCTGTTACTGTTAAGCTGCTGTTACTGTTACGCAGCGTTTACATAAACCTGTTACTACTCTTATACACTTTTATTATAGGATTGTTTTTGTATGTATTCATATGTATACAGATATGCATGCAAGAAATAACATATATATATATGTATAAGTACAAATCGCAAATAAAAAAATTGGTTATTTAATCTCGCACATTGATTGCCATAAATTGATATGTATTTATTGTACAAAAACAAAATGTCTATTTTTTATACCTGGTACCATAAGTTAAAAGGGAATATTAATTATATGGAAATCTATTTAACAGGCAGAATGAGAAGTGGTAACTCCCATTTTGTATATATGTATGTTCTTCATCAACTTGCGAAGACAAGTTTATATAGTCCTGTCCGTCTGTCTGTCCGACAGTCTCCTTGAACGAAAATATATTGTATAAGAGATAGAGTATGAATATTTTGACTCTCCTTTTCAATCTACAGATAAAGTGTGTTAAAAGAACATTTTAAGGGGCAGCCTCTATTCAAATAAGGCCTCACTTTTAAGTTTTAAAATAAAAATGTAATGTTTTTTTTTTTAAATGAATTTATTGTAAATTTTTTTCAATTCAATTGAAATGTCTCACATAGAAGGGACAACTTAAAAATAAAGACCCACACAAATCTATGGTTCATATAAGAAGCCTTAAGCAAGGTTTAGGTTTCATATAAAGTTTTATCCAAGCATTTTATTTATCTTCTCTATTAAAATGACTGATATCAAATAAAAAAACCTCTTGACGAGGTAAAAATCAAGTGACGAAAGCATACTGATATAAATTTTGTGACGATATATTTATATTTTTCATTTGTATGGTTTGAATCGATTGTAATATGTAATTGAACGTTCGTCATGTTGCTAAACTTTTTAAACTATAAAATACAGCTCTTTTATTAGGACATCAATTTGTTTCTCTACTCAAGAATATTCTTGAAAATTCACCACTACTTCGCAATCGATCATATTGCTCCATCCGAATCTTAATTATGCTATTTTATTCCTGATGTTACGAATTACAC
>JAWNNQ010001161.1:0-13883 GCA_035044765.1 Leucophenga montana
GCAAGAGGTGTTGCTTTAAGTCATCAATAGTGGTGGAGTGGTGTAACCCTTTAATAACCACCTTATAAGATCGCTCTTCTTTCAGTTGGTAAGTGTGAAACTTGATTTTTTTGCTTTCAAGCCGTTTAACTATTGCTCTGAAAGTATCAGAGTTCTTAGCCATAACTCTGACTGAGCCGTTGGTGCCTGTTTTAGTAGTGTAAGTGTCCGCACTGGTAACCTTATCGACAGTTTGCCATAGACCATTGATTTTTTCTACGCCTGAAACAAATATTGGTGGAGGCTTGTGAGCCTTGCTTACCGAAACTTCAACTTCTTTGGGATCAGATGTGCCTACCGGCTCCTCTATTTCAGAAAGGATATCTTTCTCATTATCATCATCAAGTGTACTAAATTTATTGGTTGAAAGTATGCTCTCAGATGAACCAAATGATTGGCGACTTCTACTGACTCTCTGCGACCCAGTCAAAGTTCGTTTGACCTTGTGTGCGGGAACAGTGACCTTCTGCCAGGCAATTTCATCAGAATCACTAGTTTCTAGTTCACCATCAGCGGTTCTTTTTTGATTATTAATCGTCTTTTTTTTATTATTTTTAAATATGTGCACGTTGTAAGACAGGATCAGCAGTAACTGCTGCTGCAAGCGCTTCTGCGGCTGCTGCCGCTGATACTTTTACCGTATTTGTCTTCGGCGTAGCTGTCTTGTTGTTCATCGTTGCGACGCCAAAAAATTTTTGTATATATATATAAAAATGAAAGCATGTATCTATATATCTATGTGTCTATGTATATATGTATACATACATATTTGTATGTCCTTTATAGACAGATACATCTTCCAACCTTTCGATGTGAAAATTGGTCTGTATATGCTTTTAGGAACAGAAAAGGTTTTGCCGATATAAAAAAACCAAAACCGTGTACCAGGTATTATTTTTAAATTTTTTTTTTTTAATTATTTTTTTTTGTTTGAAAAATTAAATAAACTACAGAAAAACTAAGAAATCTACGAGACAAAATTCACTGCAATTTTATTAATTTTATTAATGTGCTTTGATATGATTCAGATAAGATTAGTTAGTCATAAAATATTTGCCAGGGAGTGTATGCAATCGCAAAACTGTTTTTAATTATGTTCGAATTAATAATAAACAGTGCAAATTGATCAAAATATCACCCAAGAAAATATCCATTGGAAGATCAACCAAAGAATCAAAGTAGAAGTCAGACAGTAGGGCGGCTGAAACACCCGGTGAAGGAGAAATTCGTCTTAACGAAAACCGTTTGAGAAATCGTGAATCACGAGAAACTCAAACATCTGTAGAGCGAGACGCACGATTGGAAGACTAACGAACCAGAACATCTACTGCGAGAGCAGCTGAGACAACTGGACAATGGGGCGCACGATTGGAAGACCTATGAACCAGAGCATCTACTCTAAGAGCAGCTGAGACAACTGGACAACTGGAAGAGCTACGAACCAGAGCATCTAGTTCAAGAGCAGCTGAGACAACTGGACAACGGGACGCACGGTTGGAAGATATACGAACCAGAGCATCTACTGCAAGAGCAGCTGAGAAAACTGGACAACGGGAAGCACGGTTGGAAGAGCTACGAACCAGAGAATCTACTTCAAGAGCAAATGAAACAACTCAACAGCAAGATGCACGCTTGGAAGGCCTACGAACCAGAGAATCTACTTCAAGAGCAAATGAAACAACTCAACAGCAAGATGCACGCTTGGAAGGCCTACGAACCAGAGAATCTACTTCAAGAGCAGCTGATACAACTCAACAGCGCGATGCACGATTACAAGTTCTACGAACCACAGCATCTACCTCAAGATTGAGGTCCGATTTGAAATTGGAAGCATTTAATTACGATAAAGACTCCGACTACAGTACGCACCCACATGTTGTGTTTGGCCAAATGGATAAATCTGTGTCCATATTGTCGTGCTCTGAAATTTCACAAGGAATCGCCTGGAATGTGTTGCTCGAATGGCAAAGTCAAGTTGACACCAGTGGATGAGCCACTTCAGAGCCACGTGTCTGGAGCACTCGTATGTGTAAACATTTTTTACAACACATTCGAAACTAAAACTCATCCTTTCAAATGACATTGTTTGGAGCAACAGAAATTGTTAGCGGTGGTTTCATGCCGCACATTCAAAATTCAAGGCGAAGTGTATCATCAAGTCGGTTCAATTCTGCCGCTACGCGATGAAGATTCCAAGTTTCTGCAAATTTACTTCATGGGCGGCGAAGAGGTGGAGGTTAATCAACGTTTTATTTATTGAGAGGCGCACCAGCACGCGCCGGATTTTATCTAGTTTTAAATAAAAGCGAGAAAAATTTCGTATGTTAATTCCACCAAGCAAGGCAATCAAACTCATCAGAAAATATTTCATTAATATTAGAATAACTTTGTATTTCTTGGTCTATTTGGTCTATGTTACTGTCTTTATTATGGCTTTCAATGTAATCTGCAAAAGCATAATCTTCAAAAATTTTTGGTTTTTGAGTAGTTCCGTCGACAAATTTATTTGAAAAAAAAAAAAACGTCATTATTTCAGCAGTAACTTTTTAATGAATGCTCTAAAGTAGAGTTTGAACCTGAATTTTTTGAAATACTTAACCAATTTACGACATTTGGCTACCATTTCAGTGGATTCCGGAACTGTCTTCGCTGCTTTTCAATTATGTTGTGTAGTAAATGGTTGACCTGAATGTTTTGATTATCTCGAAATGCTGCAATCATATTAGAGCCTCTGTCTGTTACAGTGTCTTCTTCAATGTTGCATCCAAAGTGTTATAATATTTCCGTCATCTTCATGCGAACATTTAACGTGATTTATTGTTTTATTTACTCGTGCAGGCAACTCCTTCCATTGTTTTAATAGCCAAAACACGATTTTGAAGAACGCCGTCCTTTATGTAATACATAGTGATGCTCTCAAAAAATGATCCGTCCATACGTCGCTAGTAATAGAATATCCGAAGCATTTATATTTAGGAATTTCCGCTTTGATTAACCCGAAATGTGATTCATATAACACTGATATGTTGCGAGATATAGTTGTGGGGTGGGACAGAAGCTTATCAACGTCCACGTTAGCCGCGAAGGTTGATCCCACTTAAATCAAAAACTTTGGAAGTGTTTTACAGTTACATACATCTGTTTGAGGGCTATTCTTGAGATTGAGGCAGTTTGCTATGTAGCATTTGTGCTTCACTATGTTTGATGTGCTCCCTGTAAACCTATAAACATAGTAGCACATCTTACAATCCACAACATTAACAATTTCATCCCCATTTGTATTAACAAATATCTCTCATGTTTTATTTGGCGTTGCACATTCACGGCTTTTAACGAACTGAACTTTATTTTCTGCAACTACACTGATCTGTATGTATCAGATCGCTGGATACAACACTTCTCCTCCCTGAAATTTAAACTTTAAGATTATTATTTGTGTTAGTAAATACAATTTAATAATCATCGAAAAACTGGCGGTGAGTATCGTTTAATTTCGTGTCTAGGGCGTCTACTTCTGCGTATTGGAATGTTTGATCTTCTGGTAGAGACTGCTGTAGTTCTCGAATGTACTGGAGAAGGAGATGCTTCGTGCGCTGAAGGGTTGTATTCCATAGAAGGCTGTTGAATGTCGGAACCATGCGATGCAGGTGTTGATGTGCTATTGGTTGGCATTTGTAACTGCTCAGGATTTGCAGGAATGTAAGCCCAATGTTGTTCATCATCATTTGTAGTTGGTCATACAATTTCGGAAGAAGCAATGAATCGTGGATTTAATTGATTAGTGTGGCGAGTGATGAGACCAGTATTAATTTTTACGACGTAGACCATTTTACCTTTTAGCCACTTTTCGCCACGTATACATGTTGGTTGACTTCAAATTTTGATGCTGAGTTCAATAGTTTTTGTTTATTAGGCGATTCTATTAGTTGGCTAAGAATCGTACGATGTGATCGGCCATGTACAATTTCAGCAGGTGCTTTACCTTGCGCGTTTGGAGAGAACCGGTAAGTTGACAAGTGCTTAACCACTGAATCCTTAATTGATAGACCATCCTTAATGTTTTTTCCAACGGACGATTTAAACGTTTGAACAAATCGTTCTGCTAACCCATTTGAGGCAGGATGAAATGGAGCAGTTGTAATGTGATACCATTTTGTTTACAAAATTGTTGAAAAGAGTCTGCAGTTAATTGAGGACCATTGTCGCTCACAATTGAGTGTGGTATACCTTCGATTGCGAAAATTAATGATAATGCAGATATCGTACTGGTAGTAGTTATAGTTGACTTATGTAAGGGTACTGTGAATAAGCATCTACACAGATAAGCCACATTGAATTGAATATTGGGCCAGCAAAATCGATATGAATTCTCTGCCAAGGTTGTTCTGGTTCTGGCCAACTTTGGTATTCTCTAATAGGTGCTGAATTTGCTGTCATGCAAATGTCACATTTTTTCGTTAAAGCTGCAATATCTTTATCAAGGTCAGGCCACCTTTCATGCTGTCGAGCTAGTTGCTTCATTCTTATAGTACACCAATGTCCCTCATGTAAAAGATGTACTATTTTTGGTTGTAATGATTGTGGGATAACTACACGATTGTTCTCTGCATTGTAACAGAGAAGTCCATTAATTACTGCGAGAGCAAATTTGCGGTTGAAATATGCCTGTAAATCAGAATCGTTCTGTTGTAGTTTTTATCGCCATCCGTTATCTACGTAGAAACGAACTTTGCGAATTGCTATTTGAAATATAGTAAGCGATAAAGAGCGTCAGCTTTGACATGTTGCGATGTATTTCGGTATTTGATTTCAAACGTTTATGCCATGAGTATTATAGCCCATCGCTGAAGTCGATGCGATGTCATTTAAGGTAGTTGATTGCTTGGATGGAAAATATTAACAAGCGGTTTGTGATCTGTGATCAAAATAAATTTTTTTCCATAAAGGTATTGATGAAATTTTTTAACTCCAAAGATAATTGCAAGACCTTCTTTTTCAATTTGGCTGTATTTTACCTGATGTTGGTCAAGTGTTTTTGATGCGAACTCTATTGGTCTTTCAGTTCCATCAAAGATGAGAGATGACTGCACCAATTCCAAAAGATGAAGCGTCAACGGCAAGAACTACGGGCAGATGTTCTTGAAAATGATTTAATTGTGTAACGCTTATGTGATTTTTTAGATCAGTAAAGGCTTGTTGTTGCGAGCCACCTCACGTAAATTCAACATTTTTAAGTCGAAGCATATTTAGTGGTGCTGCAATTTGTGACAAATTTGGTATAAAATTGTGTAGTAAGTTACCTTACCCATAAAAGCTTCAAGTTGCTTTAGGCCTTTCGGTGGTGTAAGTTTTTTGACTGCTTCAAGACCGGATTCGTCAGGCAATATGCCATTGGCTGTAATTTCACGACCGAGATATTCAATTTTGTCTTTCATAAAAAAACATTTTTGTTGTTTGCACCGGATACCGTTTGTTTTTAAAATATTTAAAACTTGTTCAAGACGGGTGATGTGTTCGTCGCAGGTAGGTGCTGATATTATAATGTCGTCCAGGTAGTTGCCACATCCTTCTATGTATTGAAGTAGTTGTTCGAGGTATTTTTGAAAAATTGTTGGAGCGCTTGCTATACCGTAGGGTAAGCGTTGGTATTGAAATAATCCAAGCGGTGTGTTGACCACTGTTGTAAGTTTAGAACTGTCATCAAGTTCCATTTGTAAGTATGCGTCCTTTAAATCGATTTTTGAAAAATGTTTGCCATATCGAATTTTGTTTAATAACGTCTCCCTTGTTGGCAGCGGGTATTGATCGATATCAATTTGTGAGTTAACAGCCACTTTGAAATCTCCACAAATTCAAACTGAACCATCAGGCTTTGTAGCCAAAACAATGGGCTAAATTTTACAGGCTTCCAAATTCCGGCATTCTTTTTTGAACTTAGGCATCTGCGCGAATGGAATTTGTCTAGCTTTAAAAAACTTTGGTGTTGCTGTTGATTGCAAATGGATGCTAGCCTTATATGCTTTAATTGTTCCAAGAGCTGGTTCAAAAACTTCTGCATATTTATTTGTCTGATTCTTCATCAGTTATATTTGAAATTTATGTTATTTGAAACCCGAACTCATTAAACAAATCAAGACCGAATAAATTGTTGGCGTTCTCAGCATTAACGACCACGAAAGTTACAGCTTTTTGTTTGTTACCACATTTAACGGCAGTTGAAAATTCACCAAGAACAGGTATTAGCTTTTGTCCAAACCGTACAAAATACGAGTGCTTTTTTGAAGAGCTGGGTAATTTAATTGCCTATAAGTGTGCAAATTTATTGTTGATGCAGTTGCACCTGAATCCATTTGAAATAAAATATTTTTGTTTCAAATTTCAATCTCGATTACGTTTTTGTTTTGTTTACTTTTTACAATACCAGTCACATTGTAGACCGAATCAATACATTTCTTTGTATGTGCACGTTCAGTTTTGTTGTGCGCGTTTTGTTTGCTATCACTGTTTTGTTTTTGATTGACTTGTTTTGACAGGAGATATATGTCCTTTTCGTTCGCACTTATGACAAATTGAATTTCGATATTTACACTCTTCTCTCTCATGAGAGTTGAAACAAGCTGATTTTGAAACTGTTTTTTATTTATACAAGTATTTACGGCATTTATCGGCACTTGAACGTTTACGGTACGGCACTATGAGTTTGAGAGCAATTTTCAGCTGAGCATGCGAATTCACACTCTCTTGTCAATCCTCTCAATTCTGCAATATACTCACGATGTGTTTGCGTTGTTTTCATTTCCTTTTGAAAAATACGTAGCGAGCGGCGATAACATGCCTCTTCGACTGGAAATATTCCGTTAGCTTGGCAGTTAGCTGTATGTAAGTTTGTTCATGTATGTTTTCGTTTCCAAGTAAATTTTTTAGCAGGTCATAGAATTCTGTATCAATCCAGGAAAGAAAAAACGATTTTTTTTTCGTCAGAATCGACCGAGTGAGTACGCCAAAAAATATTGATCCAATTGATTCAAATATGATGCAAAGGATTGTGTTTCCTTGTGGCATTAGTGAAATGACGGCACATTTGAATGTGATGCGGCGCCATTGTTCACAAAAGACTGCTTAAATTCTTGCGTCTGTTTTAAAAGTTTTTCGGAAAAGTTTTGTTGGGTTTTGATCAGTTGCTCAAATGCACTAATGTCGTTCTTTGACATATGTAGTTAGGTTTCTTTTACAATCACACGAGTAAAAAAATCTGTTCAATAATGGGGACTTATTCTTTTTTTTCTCGTCGCCACTGTTTTATTTGGGGTTGTACAAATAAAATAAGAGTATTGTGTTACAGAGTTGTCACTTAATCTAAATTAGTATAGACAGATCGCTGGATACAACATCCCATACTTTACTTTGCCCTTTTTTGTCGCTTAAACAATATTCTCCATTGAGGAGTTTCTCTGGTACTGCAGTAGCTGCCGAATGCTAAATTCAAACAAACCATTTTAAAATTCAGTTTGGTGTAAAATATCCCTAACAAACAACAAAAATGTATGCACAAATTCAAGAAACTATTAACAGAATAACAATTTTAGCAAACATGACAAACACTTTGAACGGACACGTAAAAAACAAACGACAAAAATAACCATCATATTATTCCAATACACGCAATTAACTTACATTTTCGTCGAGACATTGCATACTAATTTTTTTCCTCGCTTTAATGCACCTGGTCATACCAAAGAACTAAAAATGAATTTCGCAAATGCACGTAGCTCCACCTGAATACACCAAATGTTCTCTGATTCCTTCATTCCTTCACTCCGTTTCACACACTCATTCACTCACATTCAATCCTTTTGAGTGTCGATCGTGTCAGATTCAATAAAACTCAAAGAATCGGAATTCGTTACTGCATGTGTGCTGCACTCGACTGTAACATTCAACGGTACTCTGATTCACGTAAAGTTTGAGTAGATTCATGCAGACCTCTAGTACGTACCAGGCTTAGCATGCCGCACGTCCCAACACTCAACGAAAGCTAGACGTCGGAAAGCTGCAATCACAACAGTCTCCCAACTGTTCCGGGGTTCTCTCCGGCTTCTGAAGATATAGGTGAGCAGTGGAGACATATCTTCCACGCCATGGATGCGGCTGCCAAAAAGGTCATTGCTTACTCCAGACCTGTGACGAACCTTTGGTATAACGAGGAGTGTCGCCAAGCTACAGCAGAGAAACACGCCGCTTACAAAAGAAGTCTGCAATCGGAAGCAACGCGGGCTGTTAGAGAGCGAAATCGTGAAAAACGGAGAGAGGAGAAATGCATTTTCAGACCCATAGAAAAAAGGCGTGATCTTGAGGATGTTGAGGTGTTATGTGATAGAAATGAAGCTCGAAAGTTTTATCAAATGGTCAAGCGTCTGACCGAATGTTTTAAGCCCGGAGTTTCTTTCTGCAAGGATAACAATGGAAGTCTGGTTACAGATGCACAGGAATCAATGAGACTATGGAGAAGTCACTTCTCTGACCTACATGGGTCCGATGAAGCGAACAATACCGCTGATAGAGAAGCATACCTAGAACCATTAATCTATTAATAAAAATCTAATAATAATCCCTGTCCTGCTGTTGGCGCAGAAGCATGGACCCTGATATCAACGGATACAGCGTCTTTAGGAGTATTTGAGAGAACGATCCTTCGTAAGGTCTTTGGTCCCCTTAGAGGTGGCGTCGAGTTTAGGACCCGTATGAACCACGAGCTTTATGATGAGGTTGACATAGTCCAGCGCATTAAATTCCAGCGGCTGCATTGGACTGGTCACCTAATCCTGATTAACCCCGAAACTCCGGCACTAAAGGTATGCGACGAAAACCTGAACTTGATTGGTGTACGGCGTCAGAGAGGACGTCTGAGTTTAAGATGGCAAGATCAAGATGTTGCCGACCTCACTGATCGACTACATTTGGCAAGCTTTTGCTCCGGTCAAAATGCTTAAAACCTTCTATTGAAGTCATATGAAGATCGTAAGTAACAGTGATATTTCTCTCGGCTAAAATAGTACATATGTAACATGACAAATTTTGTATTTTTTTTTTCTGTAAGAATGTGTTCCTTGCTTTTCATCACAAACTCCAGGTTAAGGGCCCTACGTATGTACGATAAGAGTCAATACAAAAATAACACGACGAATCAACATTCCGAAGGAAAATTTAACTAAAGATGCTGCACGCTGATGTTCTGGGGCAGAGACATAGCCTACCCTTCCTTGCTCTCACAATATCCGAGAAATAATAATCTATTATTTATTACACTATTATTATAGTCAACACATAAAGGTCACACTAGAACCGGGCTGTATAGAGCCCATTTAGTGCATATCAAAGCCACAAAATTCATTTCAAAAATACTCATAGTTTTAATCAAATTCATTTTCAAATTAAATAAATATGTGTCTATGGGTATTAAAATAGTTCATATCTGGCACGTAAGCCACAAGGGGAAAAATGATTTAATAGACATACTATGCAGGCGTACGTTTTACACAATGGAACGCAAAAAAAAAAGGAATGTAAACTATTGCGCGAATATTAAAAAAAAAAAAAAAAAAACTGCCCCAAATTGATCATAATTGAAGAAGGTATCGAATTTATTTAAAATCAAGGAAGAAAATGTTAAAGGAAAAAAAAATTAGTTTAATACAAAAAAAAAAGAAATGAAAATTAATTAATTCGAATATACCGATGGCACACTGACTAGGGTATTAAACAAACTAAGTAAAAAATCTAAGTAAGATAAATAAAATTGCATTCGCTCTCTTAAATAACGTAAATCTATATATTTAATAACTATATAATAAAAATGCTCTCTAATATTTTGGGCCAACGCGGAGGGATCGATATCTCACCGCTCTAAATGTGGCTGAAAAAATAATATACGCTTGCATATGCACGAAAAAGTCTGCGTTCACCACTAAAAAAATTTAAAATTTTCACTTTAATCGCAAATATCTCAGCTAATATTTTATGTATTGAATCAAACTTTGTTTTATTATATAATTTAATAATTTCTCTTAACTAATAATATTTTGCTGCATTTAATACTTAAAATTATAGTTTTAATTCATTTTATGCTACAACGTGTCACAAAAGCACTACCGCAAAAACCTGCGTACTGGCTTCTTTTTTCAAAGAAAATGATGTGCTAATAACTGGTAGAATAACCCTTTCTCCCCAGATCCTTCGTAAGACATCTTGGCATGGACTCCACAAATTTTTGTTGTATCTTCAGTTGTGGTTTTTTCCCATTCCCCCATTATAATGTCTTTCTTCATATTTCTGAAATTAATGGTGCGGACATTGGGGAGGTGTCTGGATCTGATTTTTTAATATAATAAAGGCGCCAGAGCTTTACTTTATGCGCACTGTGCTTGAAGTCGTTGTCTTAATGAAACCAAAATTCTTGTGCAGCCCCAAGTTTGGGAAGCCTTGCAGAAAATTATCATTCAAAACTTCGTTTATTGATTCAATAAATGTTAGGCTCCCAAACCGCAACTCCTTTTCCTGTTTTACGGTTGGCAACAAATTTTCCTTTTCAGTGGCCGTACTGCTCTTTCTTCATACCAGCTTTTTTCATTTTATCACAAAAATACAAAATTTGGTCTCATCCGAAACAAAAAAAAAAAACATTGGAAACGTACTCATTTGCAAACTCCATGCGCTTCAGCTTATGTAAAGCTGAGATATGAGCTTCTTGCGGGCAACTCGACAGTGATACTGTGTGTCACTAATAGTTGCAATGAAAAAAAAAACTGCCCCAAATTGATCATAATTGAAGAAGGTATCGAATTTATTTAAAATCAAGGAAGAAAATGTTAAAGGAAAAAAAAATTAGTTTAATACAAAAAAAAAAGAAATGAAAATTAATTAATTCGAATATACCGATGGCACACTGACTAGGGTATTAAACAAACTAAGTAAAAAATCTAAGTAAGATAAATAAAATTGCATTCGCTCTCTTAAATAACGTAAATCTATATATTTAATAACTATATAATAAAAATGCTCTCTAATATTTTGGGCCAACGCGGAGGGATCGATATCTCACCGCTCTAAATGTGGCTGAAAAAATAATATACGCTTGCATATGCACGAAAAAGTCTGCGTTCACCACTAAAAAAATTAAAAATTTTCACTTTAATCGCAAATATCTCAGCTAATATTTTATGTATTGAATCAAACTTTGTTTTATTATATAATTTAATAATTTCTCTTAACTAATAATATTTTGCTGCATTTAATACTTAAAATTATAGTTTTAATTCATTTTATGCTACAACGTGTCACAAAAGCACTACCGCAAAAACCTGCGTACTGGCTTCTTTTTTCAAAGAAAATGATGTGCTAATAACTGGTAGAATAACCCTTTCTCCCCAGATCCTTCGTAAGACATCTTGGCATGGACTCCACAAATTTTTGTTGTATCTTCAGTTGTGGTTTTTTCCCATTCCCCCATTATAATGTCTTTCTTCATATTTCTGAAATTAATGGTGCGGACATTGGGGAGGTGTCTGGATCTGATTTTTTAATATAATAAAGGCGCCAGAGCTTTACTTTATGCGCACTGTGCTTGAAGTCGTTGTCTTAATGAAACCAAAATTCTTGTGCAGCCCCAAGTTTGGGAAGCCTTGCAGAAAATTATCATTCAAAACTTCGTTTATTGATTCAATAAATGTTAGGCTCCCAAACCGCAACTCCTTTTCCATGTTTTACGGTTGGCAACAAATTTTCCTTTTCAGTGGCCGTACTGCTCTTTCTTCATACCAGCTTTTTTCATTTTATCACAAAAATACAAAATTTGGTCTCATCCGAAACAAAAAAAAAAAACATTGGAAACGTACTCATTTGCAAACTCCATGCGCTTCAGCTTATGTAAAGCTGAGATATGAGCTTCTTGCGGGCAACTCGACAGTGATACTGTGTGTCACTAATAGTTGCAATGACCGTCCACAACTTTATCTCAAACATTGCTATTGTCCATAAACTTTCAAGTAACTGTACACACTTTATTTTAATCGCTCTTTATTCTTTACTATTTTTATATCATTGATGCACATATGCTCTCACCGTGGCATTCCGAATACGACTGTCCTTCTTTTTGCTAGTCTCATCTCATTGATCTCTTTTATTTGCTAGATCACAGTTTTGCCAGAAAATAGTTCGTTATTCGATTTTGCAGCTATTTAGTATTTTAACGATTATCTAACTAATGGCAGTTATAAATTGTTTTAAATTAAATTTTCACTATCTTATAAATTACGTGCACATGCAATACATTCTCTTATATCTCATTATTATCTTACAATTCAGCCATCCTGACATGTAATCGTCCCGATTTCATCATAATCTCTATTTGATTCTAAACTATCAACATCGCTCTCCGATTGAATTTCTTGTTCTGATCCTTGATCTCTAGTGTTTAGCCATGGTTTCATATGCGCTGATTGCCTTTTTCCTGTGTAGGGTATCGGTGAAAGTTGAAAACCTTCTACATCAACAACTATGTATCTGTCATTTGGTAAAACTTTTTCTACTTTGAGTGGGCGTTTATACCTAGGTATCACTTTTTTACACGCCCCTGGTACATTCACAATATTTTTCAGACAAATTTTTCTACATAATCTCCCTCATTGCACTTTCTATCACTTCTTGCTTTGCTTTTCAATTGTTCGTTATACTGTTGATTCCTTATTATTTTTCTCTTGCTTTTGATCGTGTTTTAATTAAATTTCTTTCGTTTCATATAAGTTTTCTTTCAAATGGTCAATAACCGAACCTCTTTGGTTCATGCCGAACAATAGTTCACTCCGAGTTATTCCTGTGCTTTTATGTACAGTGTTATTTAATGCAAATTCTATATCTGGAAGAACTTTGACTAAAGAGTGTTCTAACCCTGCGTTCGTTAGTTTGGCTATCATTGGATCTAAACAACTATTTACCCTTTCCACTTGTCCGTTTGCTTGAGGGGATCCTGTGGCAGTTTTTATGTGTTGGACAACATTGTTCTTCAGAAAATCTTCGAAATCTCTAGCCGTAAATGCACTACCCTATTGTTATTTTAGGTCGACTGTATGTATTAAAGTAATTTTTTAGACAGTGAATTGCACTTTTTGAATCTGTGGAACTTGTTGCGTAAAGCCACTAACCATATAACGTACATTCTCTACTTAGTGGTAAAGCTTAACAAACTATGTAAATCCGTCTACTACTAAAAAAAACAAATTTCTTTTGAGCTTTTTTCAATTTAACTGGACCAAAATGGTCAATGTGTAGTGTTTCGAAAGGTTTATCACCTTTAGGAATACCGTGTAACAATCCTTCGTGTCTACCAAACTTCGAGGAAAACGACATACAGTTAAGACATTTATCAATATGTTCTTTTATTTTCCTAGTTAAGTGAGGGAACCAATAAGTTTTAGTAACTGACTTGTATACCTTTTCACAGCCTCTATGACCCATATCCTCATGATATAAACGTAAAATATTTCCTTCCATGCTTTTGGGTACTTAAAATATAATTCTGTCTTTGTATTTTCTATAAATTTAACCATTTCTCATTTCATAAAACGTACTGTTCTTTTCTTCTAGCTCTCTTTTTATCGTACATATTGTTTCATCTTTGTTCTGACAGATTGACAAATTTTGTTCAAACGTATTTTCTTCTAATACTAGTATATTTGAAATTCTACTCAGAGCGTTAACGTGTTGCATCTTTGTTCCATCTCTGTGTTCGATACTATAGTCATAAATAAGAAAATAATCCTAGAAAACTTTTGTTATATTTGTGGTGTCCG
>JAWNNQ010001162.1:0-255000 GCA_035044765.1 Leucophenga montana
TGTATTGCTTGAAAACCAATTTTTTTTTTGTAAAAAAAAAACCGTTAAAGTTGTAGAAAAGAAACCAACAACGTCAACAATTTCTCTTCTGCGATCGTTCACACACACACACACACACTCATGCACATATTCAACCGTAAAGCAATGCAGCGATTTATACACTTTGGCTTAAATGGTATTTTAATACACAAAATTACCATAAATATTCGAAATGCTTAAGTTGTTGCATATATTTTAAGCTGAACTTTGCATTTTAGTTGTTCTTTGTTGTTGTTGCTTTAGATTTTACGTGTGCTTTTTTTTTTTTTTTGTTTAGGTGTGCGCGTAAGCAGAGATTTTAAATATCAACTAAAAACTTGCAAAGCACAAATACAAATAAACACTACTAGTGGCCACAAATACAACGGTGTTCAACAAAATAAGAGTAAAAGAAAAACATTATTTTGTTCGAACCGAAGCTTCAATACCCTTAACACGAAGTTTCATATTATCTACTTAACAGCTATAATGCAACAAAAAACTATTTGTAAAACTTAAGAGCCAAAACGTGGGTGGTCATTTGTATGGGTTATATATGAAATGTGGGCGGGGCACTCTCATTTATATTAATTTGAAACGTAAGTCCATAAGTGGTCACCCATGCCCAATTCCTAGTTGATATTGCCTGTAATACGTTTGTATGGAGTTACTCCGAAAAGTGGGCGTGGCATCTCAATATATATATATAATATATTTGATTGTAATTAAAATAGGTATAGGTGCCGGGTATCAGCTTAACGTAAATATCGATTCCAATAAATGCGTACCTAGCAGACGTATATGACTGGATTCATTTTTGAAGTGCGGATCAAGTATGTATATATGTATACTTTATGGGGTCTACAATCGCTCCTATGTTGCGGTATAAACATTCTGACAAACTGATAATACCCTTTCACATTATGTGTGAATGGTACAAAAATTCAATATACACTTGTCGATTAATGTGTGTAGTGCCGGTTATCATCCGGTTTTACTTCAGCCTCTTATTTCGGTTGTTGCCGATCAGTTTTTTTTCTCTTCATTTTTTTTTTCGACACATTTTTCATTATAGCGCGATAAAAGTTGAAATTATTTACCAGTCGTCGCTAGCTATGATTGTGTATATATGTTTGTACATGTGTGCGTTTGCGTTTGAACGAAAAAGAAATGTAGGCTATGAAACGTGTTCTCTTATGTTGGTACTGGGAGCTTTTACACAGTGGGACAGTTCTATTAAAAAAAAAAAAAACAACTCTAAAGCTGTTTAAAGTTGTGTGAAAGAAATTGAATAACCCTTTTTTTACTATTTCCAAGAAGTTTAAGGGCCGTTCTCACGACTTACCGATACATAAGAAAATAAGAAACGGCAAGATATGTTATAGGCGAAATAATATTGAGTAGTGCATGTCACGACATCACAATTATAATAAATCAATTTTGAGTAGCCCTAGAGAATATTTGAAGAGGTGGACAGTTCAATTGTAAAAACGTAAACACAATAAAATTATAAATTAGCAGAAAAAAAATGGATGAAGGTGAGCGCCACCGCTGTAGAAATATACTAGCCAATCTATGAATATAATGTGCACGTTTTCATTTAAAATTTTAATACAAAATTTCAATTTTGTTTGTTTTCATTTTGCTTTGGTTTTTTATCGATCGAGTTGGCAGGTATCTTTGCAAAAAATTCTGATAAATTTATCGGCTCGGCGATACGGTTATAGGCTTAATAAGAGTCGTGACATTGAAAACTAGCATATCGCCTGAAAAATATGGGCGTTAAAGTTATAGGCAAGTTATGAAAACGGCCCTAAGACTACAGAAAAGTACAGTTCATAAAGCGTGAAAACAAGCCCTAATTTACACATAAGAAAACATGGTCACTAACTCGGCACCAATTTCGGGTATCTATCCCAAGATACATGACCACCGAAACTTCTGGCACCAGAGCCTTCCTATAAAAAAGGAGTATTGCTTTCGCTAAATAGTTATGCTTTGCTTAATTACGATATTACATGTATCCCTGAAAAATTTAAATACTCTTTACTTAAATTTATTTTTAATAAATTTAATAAAATCTTCAAAAATATCTTCTAACTTTAAGAAATTAGAGTAGACATTTTTGATTAGATGTGCACACAAAATAATTTTTTTTCATATTTTCGGCCATTTTTAATTTTATAGGTTTCAAATCCACTTAAAACTTAATAGTACTTATAATTCACAAATAGTTTTTACATTATCTTTGTTAGGTGTTACCATATTTTCGGCTGTTTGTTTATTTGAAAATTAAGTAGCAATTAAATGAGTTTATTATTCGTCTATAATACAGGTTATTGTAAAGAAATGAAAAATTCGGTAGGCGCAGATGGACCTAGTTATTTATTGAATAACAAGATGTTATCCATCCGTTCATACGATCCAAAGATTTACAAAATCTCAACTTTTTTCTTTCAATTTTTTATTTCCATTACACTGTGCGTCGGTCTATTGCTCACAAACTCTCTTGCCTATCCAATCACCCAGTCCAGCGCAGCATGTGCGAGCGGGACAAGTTGTAGGCAAGACTAACGCAAAAACGAAATTTGCAGCAGAAGACTTCGTTTTGGCGGGGATTTACTACAATACATACATACATATGTATGCATGTGTAAAGAAACTGTTCATAACTTAAAATGTCGAATTTAGAAAATAATCCGACTATCAAAAGCTTATTGAAAGTCGACACGCGTTCTCATTGATCTAGCCCACACATATGGACAACGTTGTGCGATGCGCGCTCGTTGAATGATCAGAACTTAACCTAAATTTTTCAATTTTTTAAAATAGCTCTGCTACAAAACTGGTTTTCTTAATTCCGTTGCATTTAGTAGACCTTGAATTTCGTTAGAGTTAGTTTTCCTTAAAGCTTGGGAAATTGAATTCAAATGTACATATGAACTTATGGATGTATATTGTGGTTTGAATTACGCTTATTTAGAGAGGTGAGATGTATGTATGTATATATGTGTGTATATAGTTTTGCTCAAAATATTTCGAAAGTCGAAAGACCTGCCTCCTCTACCTCAGTTTCTTACTTATGATATTGGTTGAGCAAATTACAAATTATTGGTTGAGCAAATTACAAAGATGCAAATATGTACTCTGCAATTAAAGCCTGCAAGCTGCTACTCGCGAATATAATATCTGTAACCTAGCAACTAAAAACTACTTAGCATGGCTTATCAGTAGAACAGAAAATATTATCGACGCAAGCATTAAACAGAAATAGTTTTAAGTTGCTTGTGCTTGCTGCTGAAATGCCAGAAATATATATACATAATACGTGGCCGTTGCCCAGTTTATCAGCTGAAAATCGACCCTCCTGCATGTTATCGGCGACAACACACACACACATACATTTAAGTCGACCATAAGGTTATATATGGCTTATCAAAAAAAAAAAATTTTTTTTTTTTCAGTTTATCTTCATCAAGCATTTGATTTATTTTTATATTTTACCGACTTTAAAGTATGAAAAGTAATTAATGGCAATATTTATATTTTAGTAGTACTGTAACGACTTGGAACGAAAAAGGACTCTTCTCTCTTTTTTTTAAGTAATGCAAGCAGCAGTGATGGAAGAATCAAACGGTAATATTTATTCTCATTTTCAACATCTGAAATGTTTTTTTTTTTTTTTTTTGTTTTCTTCGACAACTTATCTTTGGCTATTTGCAGCAGTCAACGTTGAACAACCAACAACCTCTAACAACAATGGCCAAGAGCAGGTGCCTCTTGAGTATCCTTCATCGCCCACTTTGGTTGCTACGCCAACTAGCACCAGTAGCGGCACTGGCGGCAATGCCACTCCCGCTTTTAGTTACGATGATCTGTTCCCGGCTTTGCCAACGAACTCATCTTCCGCAGGTCCTTTGAGCAATAATGCCGGTCCGGCTATTGCGCGCGTAACTAGCTCCCAAAAGACTCAGGTAAGTGAAGTGCTCACATTAAACTGAACCGCTTTTTATACATATAATATATTTTTTTGTATTTGAATGCAAATCATATAGGTTTTGCATGTGCCTGGCGAGGAGCGAAAGTCGACCGATTCGGAGAAATTTGGAGAGGGCGAGTCCAAGCGTATCTGCCAGCAGATCACCAAGGAGACGGGTGCCCAAATCGAAATCGCCAGTGGCAAGAATCAATCGCTTACTTTCTTGATTAAGGGCAAGCAAAGCGAATTGCTTGATGCACGCCGTAAGATTTTGATACACTTCTCGACTCAGGCCAGTCGTCAGGTGAATATTCCAAAGGAGCACCACCGCATGATTTTGGGCAAACGTGGCGAACGTTTGCGTGAGTTGGAACGTGTAACTGCAACACGCATCAACATCCCGAACCAGAACGACGAGAGTGATGTCATCAACATTGCCGGCACCAAGGAAGGTATCGAAAGGGCTGAACAGGAAATTCGTCAGTTGTCCACGGAGCAGTACAAAAAGTCATCGGACAGAATTTCCGTGCCGAAGATATACCATCCATTCATTGTTGGTCCATACAGTGAAAATCTTAACAAGATTCAGGACGAAACCGGTGCCAAGGTAAATGTGCCACCACAACAGGTGCAAAAGGAAGAAATTGTCATTTCGGGTGAAAAGGATGCTGTTGCCGCTGCTAAGGCAAAAGTCGAAGCCATTTACAAGGAAATGGAGAAGAAATGCTCCACTGTAAGCGTTGAGGTAGCTAAAGCGCAACACCGCTACGTCATCGGTCCAAAAGGTTCGACCATTGCCGAAATTCTTCAACTCACTGGAGTTTCTGTTGAAATGCCCCCAACTGATTCGCCACTGGAGACAATTACGTTGCGCGGTCCTCAGGTTGCGCTGGGCAATGCTCTTACGGTTGTCTATCAGAAGGCGAACTCGGTGAAGTCAATTGAAATCGATGCGCCTCACTGGATCCACAAGTATGTCATTGGTCGCAAGGGTGCCAATATGAAGCAACTGGAGGAGGATTGCCCGAATGTGAATGTTAACTGTCTGGAAGACAAGATCAAACTGGAAGGCGACCCAGAGAATGTCGATCGGGCAGTTTCCTATTTGAGGGAAATTATTGGCAACTACCAGGACAACTTCACGTATGTGGTAATGACTGTTAACCCATCGTACTACAAACATATTATTGGCAAGGCCGGTGCTAATGTTAACCGCTTGAAAGACGAATTAAAGGTAAACATTAACATCGAAGAGCGCGAGGGACAGAACAATATTCGCATCGAAGGTCCCAAAGAGGGTGTTCGACTAGCTCAGCTTGAATTACAAGAAAAAATCGATAAACTGGAAAATGAAAAGTCAAAGGATGTCATCATTGACCGTCGTTTGCATCGTTCTATCATCGGTGCGAAGGGCGAAAAGATTCGTGAGGTTAAAGATCGCTACCGTCAGGTGACCATTATCATACCGACGCCGCAGGAGAACACCGATATCATTAAACTGCGTGGTCCCAAGGAGGATGTCGACAAGTGTCACAAGGATCTATTGAAATTGGTGAAAGAAATTCAGGAATCTTCGCATATTATCGAAGTACCGATCTTTAAGCAATTTCACAAGTTTGTTATCGGCAAAGGCGGTGCCAACATCAAGAAGATTCGGGATGAGACCCAGACAAAAATCGACTTACCAGCTGAGGGCGACACCAACGAGGTAATTGTCATCACTGGCAAGAAGGAAAATGTTTTGGAAGCTAAAGAACGAATTCAAAAGATTCAAAACGAGTTGTCCGACATTATTACCGAAGACGTGCAGATTTCACCGAAATATTACAACTCAATCATCGGCACTGGTGGAAAATTGATTTCATCTATTATGGAAGAATGCGGTGGTGTGTCCATCAAATTCCCCAACAGCGAATCCAAGAGCGATAAGGTAAGTAATCTCTAAATCTTTGCGTTTCTGCGATTTTAAATTTAAATTGTATTACTATGGCTGCTTAGGTGACTATTCGCGGTCCCAAGGACGATGTCGAGAAGGCAAAGGCTCAACTTCTGGAACTTGCCAACGAACGCCAGCTTGCCTCTTTCACTGTAGAGGTGCGTGCCAAACAACAACACCATAAATTCCTGATAGGCAAGAATGGAGCTTCAATTCGCAAAATACGTGACGCCACCGGTGCACGCATTATTTTTCCTTCGAATGATGATGCCGACAAGGAGGTTATCACCATTATTGGCAAAGAAGATAGCGTCAAAACGGCTAAGGAGCAGCTAGAAGCCATCATTAAGGAGTGTGACCAAGTGACCGAAGGTGAAATTGCTGTAGACCCTAAACATCATAAACATTTTGTCGCAAAGCGTGGTGAAATTTTGCATCGTATTTCCGAGGAGTGCGGTGGCGTTATGATTTCGTTCCCTCGTCCTGGTGCCGACTCCGACAAAGTCACGCTCAAAGGTGCCAAGGACTGCATTGAGGCAGCAAAACAACGTATTGTCGAAATCGTTGCCGATCTGGAGGCGCAAACAACCATTGAAGTGGTAATATCACAGCGTTTGCACCGCACTATAATGGGCGCTCGTGGCTTCAAGGTGCAACAGGTAACATCCGAACACGATGTCCAGATAAAATTCCCCGATCGCGATGCCACCGAACCCGTTGAGGGTCTTGTGAACGGCGATAATGACGTTGATGGTGATGAGGAGCCTGTGCGTCAGTGCGATGTAATTCGAATTACTGGCCGTATCGAAAAGTGTAATGCCGCCAAGCAAGCACTCATTGACCTTATTCCAATTACTGAAGAACTCAATGTTCCTTTCGATTTACATCGCACGATCATTGGACCACGTGGCGCGAACGTTCGTCAATTTATGGCTACACATGATGTACACGTTGAACTGCCTCCAAGCGAGAACAAATCGGACATTATTAAGGTGACTGGCACTCCAGCGCATGTGGCGGACGCTAGGGAAGCGTTGGAAAAGATGATCGAGGACTATGAAGCCGATCGCGCTGATCGTGAGCTGCGCTCATTTATTTTACAAATCGACGTTGAACCAGAGTTCCACTCGAAACTTATTGGTCGTCGCGGAGCGGTAATCAATAAACTACGGGCCGATTATGATGTTAACATTTCTTTGCCGAAACGTGATGACGAAAATCAGCGCATAATAACAATCACCGGATACGAAGCCAAGGCTGAGGCGGCACGTGATGCTATATTGGAGATTGTAGGCGATCTGCAAACTTTGTACCGTGAGGTTATCGAAATCGATTCGCGTGTACACTCGCACATTATTGGTCATCGCGGTCGCACTATCCGCAAGATCATCGAAGACCACAAGGTAATTTCGTAAATATTTAGTTTTGAAAAGCTTTTTATTTTATTTTACTTTTTTTTTTTTTTTTTTTGTAAATAAAGGTCGACATCAAATTTCCGTCTTCCGATGATGCTCAAGCAAACCCAGATGCTGTTACTATTATTGGCAAAGAAGATGATGTTGAGAACGCTAAGGAAGTGCTGCTAAACATGGCTGAAGATTACTCACGCGATTACTTGGAGAACTTGCCACCATCTCCACAGCCACAAACTGTTGGCGCGTTTTTGTCGGGCGGTAGTGAGAATGGTTTTATAATGAAGGATGCGCCATGGGAAAAGCAAAAGCAACAGAAGAATCTGACTGCACCCAATACTCAGTCGCAAGAAGACTTCCCCCATTTTGCAGCCAGTGGCGCACCAGTTGCAGCCGCACCAATAACTTCCGTGTGGGGTCCTAAAAACTAAGCTGAGCGTATGACAGCGCAGCTAAAATGGGGGTACTGCAAGGTTATTTCCTTTTTTTTTTTTGTAACAGTGTAGCAGTAGCAGCTGCGGTGGTGGCGACGGCGTTTGCGAATTAGGTGTCAAAAGTAAATAGGTTGTCTCCCAGGAGCTTTACATTGCATTAAGAGCAAACACATTGTATAAATTAATACAGGATACATAAACCAATACACACACACACACACCCACAGACTCAAACTTGATTGCATTTAAACAGCAACAATTTTTGACACTTGTTTCGCTTTCAACGCTATCAAGTCCTAAAAAAAATTTTTTTTATGAAATGAAACCGTACTGAAATTAATTGAAACACACACACCCCCTGCAGCGGCATCCAAGCCCAAAATTTTATTTGAAATAGCAATTCTACTAAATTTATTTTCATCTATTTAAATCAAAATTTTTTGTCAATGCATTCGTTTTCAGCGTTGACTTTAATTTCAATTACGAATTTTTTTTTTTTTAATTATAATCCAACCTCAAAAATATTCTTGCTATAAATCTAAGTTGAATGTTAAAGCGCGTATCCATATATCGAACTATTTTTAAGCTATAAAGTGTTAGACAATTTAAAAATTTTTCTGTATCAACAATTTCGTTTTTTGAAAAGTTGAAAACGAAAGGCGAATTCTAAACTCAAAAATTGCAAAAGCGAATTGATTATAATGAATGATGATGATCGTCTTTAAAAAAAAAAATCGTGCATGTTTTTTTGCTGTTGAGTGTTTTCCAACTTAAATATATACATATTTTTTTTCTAATAAGTAGTTGAGATGATAATGATTGATAAGCATCGTAATAAAAGGGTAAAAAGAAATAATGGTCATGGAATTTCATGCTGAAATTACAATACAATAGTTCATTATGTATTTTTATATATATACTTATAAACATTATATTACATAAAATGTAGTTTTATCTAATTTCAATTTATTTTTTAACTATTTTCCAAACGCCTGCCACACCGAACTCCTTTTCGTTCTCCCAATTTATTATACACATTCATCTTATCTATAAAATTGATTATTTTGTGCAATTTTTTTGATTTATATTAAATTAATTTTTTTGATTTACAATTGTCATTATTTTGAAAATAAAGAATTAAATATTTAAAGAAAAAGTAATACAATAAAACTTAACGCATTAAAAACCAATTATAAAAAATATTATTAAAAAGTAATTAAAATTTTTACTTTAACAAAAAATATGAAAACCAATAAAAAAGCGAAAAAATAATTTGTTTTTTATTTTCATTTAAGTTTGCTACAGAATTGGTTTAAAAAAAAAAATAATAATAACAAAACACCAACAATATATTAAAAAAGAATAAAAGAAACCTGATTGTAAATTTTTTAATAATATTAACAACGTTAGTATTTGTAAGAAAATAGTAGGATTAAACAAAACATATATATGTATATATATATATATATTTTCCTATATACAATACGTACATATAAATCAAAAGTCTACTAATCTAATGGGTTTATTAACCACAAACAGGAAATATATTTTTACTTTTTTGAAAAATCATTTTACAAACTAAACCGCAAATCATGTGGTGTAAACGATTACTAATAATTATGCAACACATACACGCAAGGTGGATTTATACTAATTAAATTAGTATAAATTCACCATGCATACTCGTTTATTGAAAAAGGTAAGTATGCATATGAGAAGTTGAGTAAGGTAATATTGTTGGAGAATAATTCATATGAATAAATGTTACTTTTAAAATTTGTGAAGTGTTCATTAATTTCGATTTAAAAATTGCAAGGGCCGCATTTGGCTAGTCAACAAGTGAGGTATACGAAAATAGAATAAAGTAAATTATGGGTGCTACAAAACTAGTACGAGTAGTCAGTAGACGACATCCCAAAGATGTAGGACAAAATTATCTTGAGTTATATATAATTAATATAATGTTTGACCTCTATCAAGGAGTCAGCCGGCATAACCTAAACTATACATAATTGAAGTTGTGAACATTTTAATTTGTAGTTTTTATGCCATATTTGCATGATTATGAATCTCTCTTCATGCAAAACTATATAAAATTATTAATGAAAATTAGATATAAATTTTAGCTAGCATTTTTACATTGAGAAATATGGGTATACATATTTCAATGTTAAACGAGAATAATAACTTTTTGTTCAAAAATACGATTGAGATAGTTATTTGAGGTTCTGCTACGAGCCCTCATCAGCCCTCTGGTCTTGGCATTGTAAATTTTACTACTTATGTATATCATGCTTGACAGGAAAAATGCTTGTATGTAGCAAAGGATGAACGCATTTCCCCTCCAAGTATATTATTTGTGGCTATTTTTGCAAATACGGATTTATACCAAACTATGTTTTTGTATTATAAACCACACTACGATGTTCTTCTAAAATTTCTGAATCTATACTAATATTATAAAGGGGTAAAGTTTGTGAGGTTGTAGGGGGTAATCTCTGGATCTACTGAACTGATTTTGAAAATTCTTGTTCTTCTTTAATAGAAAGCCACGTTATTTGTGAGTGTATGGGCTATATATTACCCCAAAAAATGAAAAGTCATTTCGTGGTAGTCGGATTTGCAAAGTAAGTCGGAGAAAAAACGGTCGAACGAAAAAGTTTCTTACGAACGCTGCCTTAACGATGAGAGATATATGATTGAGTTCTAGAGAAAAGTTGTAGAGAATTCGAGGTTGAGTAAAGGGGCATGGAGAAGGTGTGGCAGGGAGAAGGTGAGACGGTGGGAAGGAGTGACAGGGGAAGGAAGAGTCAAGGGGAAGGGCAGCAACGCGCCGGGTATCAGCTAGTTGTATAATAAAATAATATATCTCCAACTGCATTTTGCCGGTTTTCTAATATGCCGCTACGTATTGTTTATCTTTTGGCGAGTTTTGACGAAGGCTGATGAATAATTACAAATATTGCAAATGTTTGAGTCTACATTGGAAGTTCAGGTAGACAAGAAGAAGAATTGTTAACCTTGAGAGTACTTGAGGACCACTGATTTGATTTAGCTAATTTATTTTATTTTTGAAAAATTATTTTCCTACCTAAACTGCGTCTTCCGTATTGATGAAAAATTTTACTGAATAAACTAATTATTTTTAAATAATGATAAAGATATGCAAATCGATAGTATTAACTAGTTTTTATACCGTATAGCCAAAAGGATCACGATGTAATAAGTTTGGGTGAATGCATGTAGAGCATATAAAGTATATATGTATATTATTGATCAGCATCGGAAGCTAATCGATTTAGCCATGTCCTTCCTTGTATGAATAAACTATAAGTGATAGAGACTCCAATTTTGGATAGTGAAATTCTCCTTGACCATACGCAGATCGAGTGTATTACATTTTGTGGGTGCCACGCAAAGAGAAAAAAAATACGGCTTTTTTACTCGTAACCAAATATGAAAAAAAAATATATATTCTTTTTTTAATTTATTTATAAATTTAAAAACAAATTTTTTTTTTAAATTTCAAAGTCTGCATAAACTTATATTAACAAGGCTGCGGGGCATTTTGTAGTCGATACCAAACTTCCCAGAATCGATTGATAAATTGTTCGAGAAATGGTGTTTGGCATTCTCAGTTTGTCAAAAAGTTTATAACTCATTAAAGGCGGCGTCGTATTAACATGCCACGCCCACTTTTTAGAGTAGTCCACATACAAACCATCTGCCCACTTTTGTCTTTTTGTATGAAGAAATTTTTTATTACAGCCAATATAAACTTAACTTAATTGACATGATAGTTTATAATGGATGCACGCTTCACATATATGTCAATAAGTGTGATCTCCTTTTTTTTGGGGTAGATGATTCCCGTTTAAAAGGTGTCTTTAAACAGCTCATTTTTAGGGGGATCACCCAAAAACAAATATGAAGAGTAAAAGTAGACCCCGTATAAAATTACCACCCATGTTTAGGTTATTAGGTTTTACAAATTTCTTTTTTCTTTGAAACATCGCGTTAAATGTATTAAACCTTCGTTTTCCACCGAAGTTAACATTTTTCTTGTTTTTTTTCTTATACATTTCAGAAAGTCTTCACATTTACAAAATAAAATTAGACTTTTTTTAACACATACATATACATTTCTTTATTAGATGTACATAAATTATTGCATCAGTTCAGGTTCTATTGTTTCAAATACAAATACATAGGTATATAGGTACTATAACAATATGTAAATAGTTTATTGTACTACACTTTTGACTTAGCATGTTTCTCAATTAATTACTATTTAACAACAACGAAATTCGTCATATTAACTGCTGAGCTAGAGTGTAATTTCAATCATAAAATCTAAAAAGTTAACCAACCACATTGTCGTATTTATCGCTTTACTAATAAATCATTTAACTATAAACATTTATATTGCTGTCTTACATAAAGTAAGACATATATTCGTGTGGCATAACGCCACGGCGGGGATAAAATGTATGTGAAGTAGAATAATTCAATAAATTCGTTATATCGCTGGTGTAAATATCGGCGAAACGAAATAGACGCCTCGAGAAGTATGTTGGATTGTGGTAGGTGCGAAATACGCTGCCAAATTGCTCGTTGAAGACGGTTTTTGTTTTATTTCTGTAAAAAAAAAAAGAAAATACATATGTACATTTAATATACTGTTCAGCATGTTTATCAATTTTGTGTTAATACAACCTTAATTCATCTCGTTCTAAGTTCCATTCCTTCAAACAAAGCTGCGCTGCTTCGGATTCATGGTCTTGGTTATCTTCAATCAGTTGTGTTAGCATCTGTAGCCAATTGGCGCTCATTTTGAAGTCGTCGCAATTCAGCGTATTAATTTCATGCTAATGAAAAATAATTAGAATATCAATTACTTTTAGTGTATATATTATTTAACCAGCGTTCATCTTACCGACAACTCGTTAATTATGGCACCTGTACGCCAGCCATGTTCCAGAGTAACGTCAGCTAAATCCGAATACGGATGATCGCCAAAATACAGTACACAATGTCCATGCCAACCTGTTAGTTCCTGCAACTGCTTTACGGTGCCCTTTATACAGTACAGTACTTATATATTAAAAAGAATACGGTAATAATTTTAAAGTTGTGTACCTCATAGTATATTTTGCCTTTCTCTAGTTTCGTGACACGATCCCAAAGATGCGTATTAGTTTTTTCATCGTAGATGCGTATCGGTCGCGATTCGTCCGTAAAGAATTTTGGTTTTCGTGCTTGTACGATTATTACATCGAAAAATTCACGCCAATGTTCTCCAGCGATCAATGTCATACCGCGGTTACTAAATAAATATATATAGATTAAATGACAAAATTTATAGATATAATTAAAGCTAAAATACTTACACAAAAGAAAAGGGACTGTTGGTAACCAGAAAGAGATTCTTGCCTGCATTGCGAAGTTTGTGAAAATATTCAGGTAGCTTCGGCGTATTTTCGATATACTCTTCAGCATTTTGCATTACAATCTGATGCATTAAAGGGTGACAAGCTTGTACCGAAGATTTGATGTCATGGAACAAAATTTCAGGATGATAGTCGATATGATTACTTTCAAAATATTCTGCAACATTGCACAGCAAACACATTTCAGGTACTGAGAATAAATCAGCCAATTGCAGCATTTTTGCTTTGACATTTGGCTAATGAAAAGAAAACAAAGATCAAGTGTTATTTGTCTTGGTCAGCATACACAGCCGCCTCTACTAGTTTTATCATTGCTATTACCTGATAATTTTTCGATTGACCCTCTACATAAGCAATAGGTAAAATGCGATTTTTGTACAGCTTTAAAACTTCTGAGTCGGGCACCTTTGTACGTCCACGATAGACCGAGCCAAGTTGTATTTGCAAAAATGAATCCAGCTTCAGTAATAGACCCTTTTCAATATCATAATGCAGTCCACGTACAGCAAAACCGGGTATGTAATCCATTTGCGCGATACCTTGCGGATACTACATTGTGCATTTATGTATATCAATTGACATAATAAATTATTTTCAAATTGAATTTACCTTAAACTTTTTAATAAGCATTTCGCGACCCAGATTATACAGCAAGTCATGCAACTTGGGCTTGTAACAGGCAAGTGTATAATCATAATCGAATCCATAGACATTAACTTCTTTCAGTTTTAACTCGTTGCAAGTAAAGACCCCGTGTGGATTTACATTTTTAGGTAGTTTTTTTGCTAATATAGACACAAGTGTACATGTACATTAGTCTGATATAATCACAAATGGTTATAAATTTAGAGTAACTTTACATTCGAATTTCCGTTTCGTTGTTGCGTAGAGCACTTTAAAATCCTCCAAAGTTTGCGGCACACGCAGCTCATGCCGTAATTCACGCGCAGCGGTCGCATCTCCGCCAGCTATGCTGTAGTTCCGCTTTGGCAACCAAACATTTTTTTCGTTGCATTGGTGCTCCGACGTCTGTCGACGTAAAAGCTCAAGGACATATTTTTGTTTTGGTTGCTGTTGTTGCTTCAATATTGAAAATACGCTTCGCATATCGAAGATCTTTTAGCTCGAGTTGTTATATCGTTTTTTTTTATCGTGACTGCAGTTTAGAACTGGTATTGTAATTAACAAATTTAACAAAACGTTACAAATTTAATTAACGGTTTAATTGAGTAATTCGCAAACATATTTTCTAGTTAATTAAAGCTATATGATTCTTCTTCTTCTCGTTTAAGCAGAATAGAATGTAGCGCTGCCACTACGTTCGCTCTCGAGTAGATGGAATTATTATTATGTGCATTTTGTGTAAGTTAAGTTGGCATTACTGGTACGCCGCACCGCATTTATATGTAATCTATACATATATAAACTGTAGCCGCCTGGTTTTCATGCCTGTGTGTTGCCTCTAATTTCAAAAACTGATGCAGTGATTTTCAATTGATTTTTTCAAATCAACAGGCAGGTTCCCGACAAAGGTTTACAATACCCATAAATACCCGATTGGTACTATTACCGAACACAGCAATCATATTATTTTTATTTTTGCCTTGAACACAAAATTGAAAAAGAGCTTATTATTAATTTATTTATTTAATTATATGTATATAGGTATACACATTATTTGTTATATCTTAGGGACTATAGACGCAGATGGATGAGATTTGGTACATGTGTGGGCAACGGGATAAATAAGCTGCACTGGAAAATTAGACGATGGCACTCCCCCTAATAACAGAAAAAAATTACGTCGTATCTCACAAACTGTAGAATGCAGTTTGATGAAATCTGGCAAAAGCTAGCGGTAGACGTAAAATCATCTGCTTATAACTAAATTCGTTATATCTCGCCAACTATTATACGCAGATAATAATAAGATACATTCTAGTGTCTTGATGATCACTAATATACGAGTAACGTATATGGGCTTTCCGATGTTTCCAAATATTGTGACTAAATTATAATACTATCCCAAAATCATTAGGCTGCGGTCCGCCAATGTAGGTTAACGCCGCATTGTTACAGCAATGTATGCAGAGCGCACACATACGTGTACAGTTTGCTTCTGATCTAAATCAATGGAGGTCACATTAATACTATTGCGTTTTGTGTATGGTGCAATGCGCTCATCGGCAGGCTAATGGCTCCTGAGCGATTGCACAAACACAGACTCTTTCTTATTTCGTTCCGTGTGACAGCTAAGTCGACCAAAATCGAAAATAATATCGTTAACATAAATTTTCACAAGACTTTTGCGGATAATACATATTTAACCATCTAATTTAAATTAGCTTTTCATTGAATAATGTTGAATATAAATAATCTTAAACATAGCTCCAATATTTACTATTTTACAAAATGGAAATTATATTGATTTAAAAATTATACGAAAAGGTGGTGCTTTAGGGGTCATGCGTTTCTGTGTTAGCTGGAAACCAGTCGTTCGGTTGCACTAGAGCGAGACTGGTGAATTCAACGGCCACGAGAGGCGGGCCCCTTGTCTATCCAGTGGTAATGCGTGCGACTGTGCAACCTTGCAGTCCCTTTCCACGGAAACGCACCAGCCTCACAAGACTGGCCACTTTTTGTAATTATTTCAGCTTACAAAGCGTAATATAGTTTGTGTAAAGTAAAATTTGGAAGGCAAATCAAAACCAACTATGAAAAAAATATGGTGTGCGCATTATATAATATAGTCGAGCAACTCGAATGTAGCTCTTCTCTAATATATAATTTTATTAAATCAAATCAAATCGAAATCGATATACGTAAATTGAAAATTATCGATTGGCCCATTCCTACTTTTATCGAAAATTATCGAATGCCAGTGCGTAGTATCGGTTCATAACTATGAATAATAACACCAAACTCACATCAGCTGTTAATCAGCAGTTTCATAGAATTTAACAAAATTTATCATAAATTTTAAGTAGTAATTTTATATTGGATCCTTTAATATATGGCGTTGGAAGAACGCTGCCTAAAGTGTTATTAAATTATATAATTGTGATATTTAAAGCGCTGTGCACTGAAACTATTACACATTAATTTGTTTTTGCGGCGGTGGGAACACAACAAACCAACAACTGCTATAAAAACATCGCGAAAATAACATTGGCAAAACGCTTAAAACAAAGGCAAGATTAAGATACACTCTTTTGAAATAGTCTACAGTTATTGTTACTATTTTTATATATATTGCATAATTCTAATTATGACAAACCTTTTTAATAGTTTATACGATGCATTATCGTATAATGTTTAAATTTAAAGTTTTTAACAGAATGTGGGTGCTTAGTCCTTTGGACTACTGCATCTATGTACGTACATAAGTACAAAGTGCGAATAGTAACTTTTTTAGTTTAATTACAATGTTTAAATTCTGAGTGGAAACTTTTTATAGCCATAAGCAATATCAAATTAATCTTACTTTACCCGCTAGAAATAGCTCCAAATATTATTTGTATTTATTTTACAGTATTCGTGATCAGCATGATAAGGCTAGTCGATCTAGTTATGTCCGTCTGTCTGTATGTGCATTATTGTCCGCCCTATGCCCTCAATCTTTGAAATATTTGTTTGAAAGTTTATTATAAATATATGGAGTATATAAATATATGGAGCATAAGTTTAGAACATGTTTGAATTAAAGCAATTATAAATGTTAAAACAAAAAAAGTTTTTATATTGGTCCAACTACATACAGAAAATCCCAAAAGTGGGTGCTTTAATAGAAGGCTACCCCTAAATCGAGATAATTGCACCTTTTTCTCTATGTATATGTGAAACGTTCGTCCTTAAGAAGCCATTTTATTAAATTTTAAGTTGTATTGACTGTAATAAGAAAGTTTTTCATAAAAAATTCCAAAGTTTGCGATAAGTTTGTATAGGGGCACCCCTAAAGTGGTCATCATGCCATCATGTCAAATTTCAAGTTGATATTGACTGCAACAAAACCGTTTTCCATACAAAATGGAAAAATGGGCAGTTCGTTTGTATGGGGAATACTCCAAAAACTGAAAAAGATCACAACCTTTGATATATATGTGAAGAGTCCTGTCAAAAGAACCTACCATGTCAATTTTTAAAATGGTATTCACTGCTAAAACAAAATTTACGTAAAAAAAGTCAAAACTGAGCGGGTGGTTTATATGGGGGCAACCCCAAAAATTGGTCGTGGCATGTATAAATCTATTAAACTGCAATAAAATCAAATCTATCAGGGGTGCCACAGAAAACACTTTCGCCTCAAAATCACTAAATTTCATTAATTAAATTTTTATGGATGAAATTTAGTGATTTTGTCTTAAAAATTGGTTCCCAAGAAATGCAACAATATTCAGATATATACTTTATGGGGTCTACGATGCCTTTAATGCGTTACATCTTTCGGAGCAACAACTTACAGAAAATTAATGCATTTAAAGATGATTTGCTTTCTTAACCACCATTATTTGAAATATGCAACAAAATGCAACTAATATGCGTAAATATGTAATAAGTAATTTGTAGAGCTTTATAAAATCTGTCAAGAACTTTTAAATATTCGATTTATTTTGCACGGTTGCATGTGAGTTTCCATATTGTTGAGCAATTCAACACACTTAATTTTGTAGTTACAGCCTTTTTAGTGACTGTCCGTTCCTCGTATTTGAACAAAACACTATGGTGAATATGGAAACTTTTTTGGTACAACGTATTTTTTAAAAGTATTTACAATAACGAGCTTTTATTATTTTTATATTATCAAAATTAAAGGAAGATAATGTGCGCTTATTTTTCCTAGAACCAAAAACCTTGCTTTGTGTTTAAGTTATTAATTTATGCCATAAAAACTGTCTCTTTTTACACATAGTACAAAAATATAAATTTTATCAATGATAGAAAAGTATCAGGAATTTTATCAACAAATTTTGAAATTGTAAGTGCCATTTCCGCTTTCTCCTCCTCTTTCCACATAATTAGCAATAAATTAGCGTTTTCCTGAGCGACTATAGTTATCGTAGTTATCACCTTCGTTATATCTTCCATTTTTAACAAAAATTTTAAACAATCTGGTGCCTCTTTTTAAATTGACAGTACATTCAAACCAGATCAATATGCTAAACCATTTTAGCATATAACATTAAAAAAAAAATAAATAATGCTAGCTCCGACTCTATTGTAAAGGCAGCAAAAGATATTTGCTAAATTGAGTAATTTTTTGTAAGGGAGAACACCTGGGAGCTGTGTTTCTGGAAGGTTTAACCATTGAAGCCACCATTAATGTTAATCGGCTCCACAAACTGGTTGAAGAAGGGAATTAGATTCTGTGGTACCACACTGTACCGCTTCAGAGCTAAGCAGCGGGTCGCCACCTACTATCTTAACCTTAAGATTGAAATATTTTTGATATTTCTGTCTTCACCAACCCATACACTGCCTTTTCCACCAACATACCTTTGAGAAGGTTATAATATTTATAGTCGGACAAATTCACAATGTTTGTTACTTGTTTCTATTAAAGTTTGATAAATAAGCAGGTTGCGATGTAATAATTTCCGCACTCTAAACTGAAAACCGGAAACCAAAAAATTCAAAGTATTTGTTTTTAATTAATACTTCATTTTAAAACTTAAGCAGCAGCTTCGAAAGATACGATCGACACAAGTATTTACATTTTAAAGCGCACCCTGCTACCAGAATACGAAGAAATCGAAGTATTTTCATCACTTAGTGGCAACGAAATGTATAGCGTTACTTCTATGCAACAAACCCACTAGCCCTGACCCAAAAGGAGCATTGGCAAATGCAGTAATGAAAAAATAAAAGATTGCGCAAACCAAAAAATCAACACTACCATCAAACATTTTGTATGCTCTCAAATCGATTTGGAAACAACTAAAAAAAATTAGAAAAAAAAGAAAGAAAAAATAAGAAAAACGTTTGGAGCTGCAATCAAGCAAGCCTACTAAATTACCGAAAAGCAATCTTGTGAAATCTGCCAGACCAAAAGTAAAAAGGTTCAATAGCGAAATTACAGTCAGCAAGAGAGGAGCCTCCAAAAGAGTTAATCACAAGTGCAGCAGGGGGAAAAGTGGGAGAAAATCTGTAATGAACGCTTTCAGCGAGGCGAACAACGAGTCTGCTGCGATATCAAAGTCGCTTAAATTAAGCAACATCAACAAGCAACTGCAACAGCAACAGCAGCAATGAACCTCCAACAAAGAAGACCACAACGACGACGATTGCCTGTTCGATTGCTGCTGGGTTTAGTAGTCTAGCCTGATCTTGCAGGCGCATTGTTCGCTCTTACTCATTATGAGGCTGCGTTTCTCTATAAAGGCATATATACCAGGCGGCCGCTTCATTCATGCCAAGCCGCCCGACTGCATGCCTGCCTGTCCATGTATATATCTGTCCGTTCTCTTGCGTTCAGTTCATGCCGTGTGCGTGAGATATGCATTATTTATCTTTCGAAAATTTTTCTCATTTTTGCAATTTTCGAATTTTGCGCCACTGAAACAACTAAACGAAGCCTGGAATCGCACTGTAATCTTGCTATATACACATCACGAAATAAATATAAGCACAGGCTTTTTATACAAGGCAAATTAAAACGCCAAAAACTCGGACGAAGTAAGAACCAAGTGATGAAAGCCTACTTGCAACTCACAAAAATTCAAATATCAATATTGTGACGAAAGATTTATATTTTTCATTCGTATGGCTGGAATTGATTGGAATGTGTAATTGAGAATTAGTAAAATGTTGGCTAAATTGGTTATGTTTCTTCTGGGACATCAAATTCGTTTTTATACTTAAGCATATTCTCGAAAATTCACCACTACATGTCGAACGTTCAATTACATATTACAATCAACAGATGTAACAGGCATTAGTATGATGCGATAGGACAAATAGTTAAAGTTGCACAATCTTATATTTAAGGTGCTATATCTCGGCTCACGGAATTGTCACAGAAAAGTATAATAGAGCCAAAATTATCCAATCTCACAACGTATTACGACTCGAAATATGAGCACGAAATTTTGGTCTCAATTTTTGGCAAATCGTTAAAATGTACTTTTCAAAATTTATTTTGACCTATATTTTTTGTAAGTAGTGAAGTAGAGTTATTTAAGAGCTTTCCAACCTAATATTGCATTTTGTCGAGGTTTTCGCAAGGATTCAAACAAACACACACACAAACTAACAAAAACAAGTAAGAATGGAGCAGTTGTGTGTTCACGACTACGAAGTCGTTTGATGTTGATCAAGAATGTACAGACCTCATGTACATGTACGGAACTCACTTGTAAACGAATTTCTGCATGCTGAAATCAGCTCAAGATAAAGAAGAACACACACATATGCTTACACTTTGATTGCTCTCTTTGCGCCAATATCTGCTTTATAGAATATATGTATATAGAATATATGCGGTCTGCCATTGGTGGAACACGTATTTCATTAATTGGTGTGTTGTGTTCAGTATATCAACAGCATTTCTTGATATTTTTGTAGAATTTTTGCTAACAAATTTTTATCTGCACCATTTTTCATTCATTCAAGAAAATCTGATTTTCTTCTTCTAAGTTAATTTACACAAAAATATATGTGTGTGGTAAAACATGTAAACAGTTGTATCAAATCATCAAATGAGACTTGTGTACCATACATTTATTACGAGAAGTGTAGTATGTACTACCAACTTGTCGACTTCCTGGTTATAAGCTAAGCTAAGTTTAAGGCTTAGACAAGCTGTGTAAATATGCTCTGGGCTAGTTGCGCGCTGCGCTTTGGCCAACTTTCTGCCGCAACGCAAAGATATAAAGAAAAAAAATTTAAGAAAATATTTGCTGCATGCTTTGCATTGAATTTATGAAATTTTCATGAGTTTTCTCGCCCGAAACAACAATGCTATCTTTAGAGCTTGGCTTGCTTTACGATCATTTGCGTTGATTTTTAATGAAGTTTGTTTTGTTGCAGGCGCAGCTCAAAACGATTGAGCTTGATTATATGCGCCGAACGTCGTCTCAGGAAAGAAAGCCAATAGGCAACAACTGAATTATGCAAAGCGAAACAAGTAATTTGGTAGGAAACCACTTCTTCAGCTACTACGGACTGACATTCGAGTAACCGCAAACGCCCGCGCACGTTTGCAGGTCGAACCCTTGACAGTCAGTTAGTTCGTCAGTCAATCTGCGCCCGGCGTATGCAACACCTCAATTACCAATCTCTACTGATGCTGCTGCTGCTGCAAGATTTGATGCTGATTATTATGAGGTGTAAAGTGGCGAAAAATTATAATGAGTTCGTTCGTTGTCGCTTCTTCCACCAAGTTCACGCTGCATACTACCTGGTTGTCGATTTAACTTGTGCAAAAATTGTTTACCCAACCTGCTGGCCTGGCCGGAGACTGAACAGCTTGAGCTTATATTAGTTGAACTTTGTTCAAATTGCAAATCGAATTTGTGCTAAAAATTTACTGATTTGTTTTTGTGGTTAGCACCTTCGATTATGAACGGTTTTTGAGCTTGAACTCGAAATTGATTTGCCGCCAATTTTATATGGAATATGATTGCACGCAATCATTTCACGCAATCATGGATCTAAACATGTCAGGGCACGGAAGTAACACGAGCTTCATTTGCATCTCTGTGCAGCTCCTTTTGACTTCAAGAAGTTGAAGTGGAAGACATCTGACATCAGCGTGTGCAGCTATAAATTTTGCTGTTTATAGCAACAAAAAGGAAGTAAAACTTTTAAACGATCTATGTTATGCATTTTCAAGGCAATCTAAATAACTTTTATATTCATTATAGTATTTTGTAGTTCCTTTGAGTGCTATTTAGACTTCATTGCGTGCTGCGTCCGCATTAATTTGTACGTTAATTTATTCATTTCATTTTCAATTTCTTCTGCTTGTGTATCCGAACCTCGTTTCGACTGCTTCCAGTTTCCATGCTTCGCGTTTTTTTTAATGTGTGATGAACAATTTGTTGAGTTGTTAATTAAATCTACGGGTTTACTTAGGGATAAATGTGCAAGGGTGCGCATTTTTATATATGTGGGAGATGCATCCGGTTGCTGATTCGAGGCAGATCAATCCAGTTTAATAATAATTAATTATCAAATCAATTGGAAAATATATAAAAATAAACCATCTTCATTTAAGAGGCCAATAAATTAAGTTATGATAAAATATTCACTTATTTATAGCTACTAAAAAAATTTTATTAAATATTTTGCAATTCCAAAAAATTTCTGTACACTAATGACCGTGTCTAGAGGTGTGGATTGTTGAAAATTGCTTGAATTCATACAAGTAAATTGCAGTAAACATGTTCTAAACTATCTCTATAATGGGCGTGGCACACTCGTTTTAACATATACCAAGGAGGGGGGAAGGGGTAGGAAGGCGAGAATACGTAAAATTACTGATGCAAGATCGAAAGAAATACCACCATCAATACAGCAAAAATGCATTATCCGATTCTTTACAGCTTTCAGCGTTAACTCAAGTCAGTAAAAATTTTCAGTGAACGCCAAACTGCATATGAAACTAATTCACCATCTCTTAAAACTGTTTCAAAGTGGTTTCGAAAAATCCAGACTAAACATTTTTTGTTAGAGGACGAGCTTCAAAAACGGCCAAAATCAAGAATATATAGACGACAGAAATATGGCTCTGGTAAAGTCTAAAGTTGATGAAGATCCATCATTGATACAAGAAATAATTGCATAGGAACTGAGAAAAAACGCAAAAAAAATGTCACTAATTTTTACATCAGGATAATTCGCCAGCTGAAAGAGTTAGTAACTTTATTACGGTCTTGGCATCGAAAAAATTCAGGCAGCATCATATCTCTCATGTAGAAACTGAAGAAGCTACAAAAGCACGATTTTTAGGACTGATTTGAATGTTGGATCTACAGACTAAAGAAATTTATTGAAATTAATAGTGATTGTGTATTAAATATAAAAATAAAATAGATTAAAAAAGCACAAATTTTTGGGTTTTTTTTTCGAAGCATTGACCGGACTTCTGTTAGAATAAAGAAATAAATTTTACGTGAAATTTTAAAAAGCTAAGCTTTAAACTTTCAGCTTTCAGTATATCCAAACTTATGGTTTCCATTTATTAGGTTCAAATTTTCTTTCACCCTTTAAACATGTTGATTTCGAGCATATTTTTGATAAGCGTGAATTTCTTTGCTAGAAATTCCCACAAATCCTAAGATATTACAATCTACATCTATGCTTTAATTCATGCAATTCCGCACTTCGCATGACTTACGCGCATAGAAATCACATAAAATGCCAGCAATTAGTGATCTCAACTCATCATCATTGTCTTTGCAAACGTCAAGTTTGTTCAATTAACACTTTTGAACTTGTAGAAGTAAACTGAACTGAACAGTGCAGTGCAGCGCAGTGCGTCAAGCAATAATTACACTTTCGCAATCAAATGAAAACTTCCGGTCGGTCACCCAACGACGAAGATAAAGATGATAGAATTGAAGCTAAATATAATTTCGTACTACAAAATATCTATAAGACGTTGTCAGTGAATCGTCTACGCCTTGCCGCAATTGCGAAGTTGTTGAAGATGATGCTTATAAATGGCGCGGTCACTTGGTGTGGTTGATTTTATGAATGAAAATCTTACAATTTGCCCGCCGAACTCATACTCAAATAAAACATACAAGTATTCCCCTTCTTTGAGCATTGTCACTTGCGTTCAATCAATTGCGACACAATCGTAATTAGTCTAAATCGAGCGAATGAGTGAGTGAGTTCATCTATGAGCAATCATATCACATGTAGGTTCTTCAACAACTTTAGCAGAAATGTATCAAGATACATTCTGTAGCATGCAGTGAACCGACAATAATTGACTTTCATTTAACGAAATCTTATATTGAATGAATAATTAAGCGCAACAGAAACCGGAAATACAAGTTGAACAACTGAAAAAAACAAAAAAAAATATACATATGTATCTATATGCATTGTAGACATTTCGACTGTCATTTGCAAATTACCAATCAATTTGCATTTAGCCCAAAAGCCTACAAAGTCGCCTTGCAGCCAATTCGCATAATCATTTGTCTCTGGCATTGCTTACAGCCGCAAAGATAAATTAATTTAACTATCGATTTGATCATTTTGCAATCAATATAAATTTTGCATACTTTGGCGCGTTGCTGTGTCTTACTTTAGCAGCAGCCTGCAGCCAGCACCATCGCCATGCTGTAGTGGAACGTTTTTCGCTGGCTAGGAGAAGTCAGGCGTTTGGCAAATCTTCTTGTACAACATGCGTTCTGTTCATGCTAAATGTGCTTTAATGACCAATGGTCAAAGAATCTCATTTTTTGTGCAACTATCTGCTTGTCTGCTTGTGGCTGGCTGGCTGCCTCTTCGTATACCATACCGTTGCCACTCGGTGCGAATGTTGCACATGTTGCTCGTAATATAAAACTTACGACTACGAATTGAACTAATGTTGACGTTGGAGCTGCCGTTGCTGCTTGCTGCTTCTTTATGCCTTTGCTAAAATAATGAGCAAACTTCATGTGCTGCAAATGTGATGTTACACTCTTTTCACCATTTTCCGACCGTTCCGACAGAGAAAGGTTTACATTGCTCACCGCTTGACCAACGGTTGGTCACCAACCAACTTTTATTTTGAAAAATGATATTACAAATTGAGCACATTTGTCAAATTAGATGCTTATTTTGCAAACTGAAGTTTTGCTTGCTATTAGAAGTGCAAATAAAATGATCTAATTTAAAGTTGTATCTAGTTACATTACTAAGATGTGCACAATAGATACGTAGCTAATAATATACTAATAATATAGACAATTCATATAGTTTTGCAAAAGTATCAATTTGTCAAAATTATACAAATTAACAAACGTAGACAACAAAGTTCATGTTTATTTGTTTTTAAGCTGTTCAGACATAGTGATTGAGCCGTATCTGTAATTGTGTATCTACGTTGTCTCCTCTCTGGCATTTTAACAAGCTCGTCAACAAAATATATTAATTACGACAATCAATCATTGCAAGTGGTCGCTGTTGTTGCTGCTTGCTGCTTGCTGTTTACTACAACTGGAAAAATGTTTATAAATAATTACATACACCCATCGCCAACTGTGACAATGCGTGTTTATTTAAACAATGAGTCTGGTGACTACTGCCACATTTTGTAGCAGAAAGGCTGACAGTTGATTCACTTCTTCACTGTGACATTCACACTTTGACAATTATTTATGCTGATTGGCTTTGTGGCATCGTTTTTTATACACTTCCTACAATGGCATTATCACTTCGTCTGTTTGTTTGTAACACATTAAAGGAGGCTTAAAGGAGATGATGTTAAATGATTTTCAATAGTTATGTCCGAACTTTATTTGCTTGTTACACTGTTGTTTCAGGTGGCAACGCTGTCATTCTTCGACGTTTGTGTTCTGTCATAGTCACTATTTTACCATGGAGCACTGCACTACAACATTGAACAACGTGTCGAAATATTTAAATTTTTTATAAAAATTCGTGTGATGTACGTCAAACGTTTTAGGCACTACGAAGTACATACGGTCGAAATGATCATCCAACAGATCGATCGATTCAACGAATTTTCGCGAAATTGGCAGAAAGTGGTTCAGTTGCTGATTGAGCAGTCTCTGTCTCTGAAATGTGCGGACAATCGTGAATATTGCCGCTGCTCATAATTCCTTGTCGTGCATAAGGAGTTTCCCTTTCTGCGACTTGAATATGGTACATTTTGCGAAAAGACTTGAGTATAAGATACAATTGACACAAGAATTGAAGCCCCAAGAGGTACGTTTGCTTATTGCGTTCTGGAACAGTTTGAAACAGTTCAAAATTTTGGTGAAAAAATCACATCATGAACAAGCAAAATGGCCGCATTTGAGGAGACAGTAATCCACAGCAGTTTTAAGAGTCCCCATTAAAAATTGACATGAGAGATTCTTGCGAATGGAATGTTGATCAATATATCGAAGGGTTTGATGTCTCACCCGCCCATTTTTGCTTTTTTTTATGGAAAACATTTTTTTTGCAGTCAACATCGACTTGAAATTTGACATGACCATTTCTTATGGACGGACGCTTCACATAAATGTCAAGAGGCGTGTCCCACTCACTTTTAGGTGTAGCCTCCATACAAACTTCTCGCCCACTTTTAGGATTTTATATGAAAAACTTTCTTATCACAATCAAATGTCAACATAAAATTGATTAAAATGGCTTCTTCTGGACGAGAAAAAGGTGTGATTTCGCCTTTTTAGGGCAGCCCCCATACAAACCGCCCGCCCACTTTTGGAATTTTTCATAAAAAAGTTTTTCATTTCAGAAAAAATCAACATGACATTTGGTATGGTGGCGTCGCATGGACGAATACTTTCCATAATTAGGAGGCTTATAATTAATTAGGTGGCTTATAAGATTTTATAAAATTTTTTTTCTATACACCTGCTAAGTTCACAACTTTAAACTTCTTGTGAATGGTATTAAAGCTTCGGTTTTACCGAAGTTAACTTTTTTCTTGTTTTTCTTTTTTTTGCTACACGATTACAATTCAATTGTCAATCATTTTGGACATCGAAGGCATTTGTGGTAGCAACAGTTCGTTAAATTGACACTGTAGTGGTTAGTTTTATAGTTGAATGTGTTGACTATTAACAGACAGTTTTGATGATAATCGGACTTTAGTCTATTTTAAAAGCAGAAAATACTCTTTATAAGTGCAAATAATATCTCCGTACCCATTGTAAATGCTTGCGAAAGTAATCAAAAACTTGTTTAATTGTTTGGGAACACTTTTGTGTTGCTAGTTATGTCTTTCTCATTGAAAAGTATGCACATATTCAAACGAGTATGGTTTTTGCACTTGAATGACCTAAAGCCGTCTAAATTCATATAATCACTAATTTAACTGCCTAAACAACCTAAAATTAGAAGTCTTCAACCAACTTTTTTTTACGTAATTTATCTTCTTTAAAGCGTTGCTCATACGTTACAAATGTATGAATTTCATTTTAATTCTACAACAATAACCACGGGAAAACACTATTTTCATGCAAATATATATAATTCTAAGCCAAACTGAAATATCTATGCGTATGTTAAATGAATTTGGAATGCGACAAATCTTATGCAACAGTTAATAATGAACTATGAAAATAAAACTTTTTTACTTTTAAACTTAAATAGTTTTGAACGCATTTCGATCATTCATGTGTTTTTCAATTCTACACTTAATAGCCGTAGCAACACTTGAAGAATCTTTAACACACGTAAAATCCTAATACAAAAAAAAAAAACTTAAAAAAAAATTTAAACCCATAAAAATCACACAGCAAAGAAAAATTTCTAGTTCGCTGTGTGGCTGCAACGTTTGGGCATTTAACCACACATAATGCAGCAATTATCAACGCAATTAAGCGTTTGATTAAATGAAGCGCGCGTGCACTGAGAGACGTTAAAGCGGTTTCGGTCAGCCGCTTGAAGCAGGAAGAGGGCGGGCGACCCCACTGTAATATATCCAAAGTTAGTTGATTTTAATTAAACCTACATAATTCTATATTGCTACATTTGTTGCAAGTTATACTGCTTGCTGGCTTGTCATAAACCATTCAACTGACCAATTAGAGACAGCATGCTCAAACAAGTCAACCCCTTTTTCCAATTCGGCTCATCATAATTTAATGATGACCACACGAACAACGACAATAAGAGTTGCACTAAAGTAGTTGCACTAACAACAATAAAAACAACTACCAGCATTTATAAAACGCACAAAATAAAACAAGTAAGAATGCTACAGTCGAGCTTGACCAACAGTAAAATACCCTATACAAATTTAGCACATACCTACATATATATATGTGTGTAAAAACCACATAGGGGGAGAGAGAGAGAGCAAGAAGATAAAAATTCACCAAATCAAATTTGTAAAAAGAAACAGTGCGACAAGTGAACATGAGAATACTCCTTGTATTTCAACACATGGTAACAATCGGGTTGCAATGTATGGAATAGGTCATAATTTATCTGTTGAAAAGTAAGAAAACTTTGTACTATAGCCATAGCGCCTTCTAATCATCCGATCATAATAAAATGTGGAGGGATGGGAAAATATGCATATAAATAAGAAAAAACTAATTTCGAGGGCGGTGGGCGTGGTATGGAAAGATTTTTTGTGTGCATGATTTGCGTATGCATCTACAAATCTTTTTACTCTATATGTACAGGGTATGAAGCAGAAAATTTGTTTCGGCAGCATAGAAGCTAATATACCTCTCACACAATACTATATGCTTGTTCAGAAGAATACATGCGCGTAGATGAGCTACATAGATATCGCAAAGAGATTGTGGGACCAAATAGCACAGACGTACCGAGGCTGTGAAATGGCGAACGCGTTCAAATCGAATGGTTCCTCATAGCTTTCTGCATGTTCGTTCCCCTCGCAACCTAAATGTGTAGAATCGCATTTCTACTTCAAAATTATGTATTTATGTACAAAGAATCCTAAAAGTCTGTATTCCAACTTTCATTGAAATTGGATACAAAATAATGATTTGCATTCGTAGCTCCCCATCAAATTGTATATAAAAATATAAATAAATACAGACCCAGGTACAAATGTACAAACACCATTTTATTAATACACAGATTAATAGTCCTATTTTGGAATATTTTTTTATTCATTTAAATAACACTCTTGAAAACATATTCCAAACTTTACACTTTTTCACATATTGTATGTAGGGTATAAAAACATATTAAATAAAGCAGTGTCCAGTTTGAAAAAGTAAAAAAAAAAGAGTTACAGAAAAATTCACCCCAACTTACAACAAGCTCATTCGCTCATACACTCAATGTAGCCAACTCGCTCTCGTTGCAGTCAGTTGCATATTCACTCAAAACATCGTTTAATTCAACGATTCACTCAACTCTTCACACTACACTCAACTGATAAGACCACGTGTTGCTTCTCACGCTATCGCATTCGAACACACAGCCTGGCGCACCCCAACAAGAAATGCCGGCTCCAATGTACTTTCCGTCTCGCTTGCGTTAACAGCACAACGCGACACGACTCGCTCAACTCAGTATATTACTCATTTATTCCCCAAAAACAACATTTCATTTCATTTCATTTTGAGCGCCACTCCGGTTTTGAATCTGTTGTTGAGCGCGCGCATAACGCGGAAAATTTTATATCGCTTTGCTGAATAACTTGAACCGCTGCGGAAAATAATCTTTGCTGGAAATCGCCGTCGGCTTAGCTAAATTAATTTTCGGAAAATATATATGTATATACATATATATATATTCTATATATGTACTTTTATATATTAATCAAATCGTTTACATACAAATTATAAACAGAGTGCTAAGCTAAGCTGTGTTCTAATCATTTTAAAGTGTTGTAATATTGTTTTGATTATAAAATATAAATTTTGAAAAATTAAGCACGAAACACAAAATCATTCAGTGAATATTGGTTATTTATTGAAAGTGACAAATATTGTATAAAACTGGAAACTATACTTTCAAAACGCGTGCAATAGACAATAGTAGCAGAAAAAAACGTAAGTAAAGATATTGAGCTATATTATAAAATAAATATATTGGTCAGATAGTTTATCTATTTAATTTAATTTACATACAAACATATACGATGTTATTTACAAGTATGCAAAATACATACATATGTACATAGGTATTTAGATCAGGGTATAAAACCGGAACAGGAACCGGAACCGTTGACAAAACGGTTGAACCAAAACTCTAATACCATTCACACGAAATTTTAAATAGTATTGTAAAACATAAAAGTGGGGTTTTAAATAGGGGTTACTTCAGTAAGTTGGCGGTACACGCCCACTAGAGTGTATGAAGCGATGTAGTAGATGTGTTGTAGAGAAGTTGATATTGACGTTTTCCATACAAATGCATAAAAGTGAGCTGCGGGTTTATATGGGACTACCTCAAAATGTGGGCGGGACATTTATATGAAGCGGCTGGCCCATTAATGTATATGTCAAGCATCCGACTCGCTAGATCGACTCGTCTCGTCGAGCTGGTCAAGAATATATATACTTTATGGGGTCTACGATATCTCCTTTAATGCGTTACAAACGTTCAGACAAACTCATAATACCATTTCACCCTATGTGTGAATGGTATAAAAACAAAAAATATCTGATACCATACATACACGGTTAGAAAATTTTACAAATTTCCCAGAATAATTGGCATTGTGAAAAGTTACTCTCTTAGTTTCAGTAACGGAAGTAAGCGTAGAATAATTGTTTTCAGGCTTACGCTTAGGAATCGGTTGAACGAAATGAATTTCATACAAAATTCGAAAAGTGGGCAGTGAGTCTATATGCTGGCTACCCATAAAAGTGATCGTGGCATGCTACTTATGACAAATGTTGGGCAAAGGAACAGAGGAAGTGTTTATACCCGATTTCAGATCGATATCTTATAAACTGAGGGACTAGTTTTAATAAATACAGACATGGGACAGACAAACGGACATGGCTAGTTCGATTTGTCTCGTTGAGTTGATATATTTGTATTTACTTACTCCGGAATAAAGAATTTATTGACCGGTACAAGTACCGTACCGATATACCGAAACTAAAATACATGTACCGTACCGAAACCGAATACGGAAATAAATTGTAACCGGTACATAACCTTATACCGAAACACACATTTCGGTGCGTAACAAATCCGAAACCAAAACATAAGTACATTTCGGTGTTATTCCCTGATTTAGATCCATTATGATAATTTAAGTAACAATTATTTCACATGTAATTTTAAGCTACATATTTAGTTGATACGAGTATAGTATAAGAAAAACTAAAATCTCATATCGTAAAACAAGGTCAGATTTTATTAGCACTACTATTATTGACAAATTTATTATACAAATTAAACAATTAAAAACTTGCTGACTTTTATTCTAGGCTTTGACTCTTAAGCTCATATTAGCACATATTATCCCGATATACATTTCGTCGATTTAATCAGAAATATAGAGTCAGTTGAAAATTAGTAAGAGCTATAGACGAGGTTCTCGAACATATTGTACACTGTATTCTTTTTTTTTTTTTGTAATAGGCATTAAATTGTCTCCAAATTTTGCTTTCTACAACCTATATTACACCGTAGGCTAGAACATTTTTTGAGGAAAATTTTGGTATATGTTTTCTTACTAATGCGATAAAACGGTTACCTATAAGGAAATTTCAAGTTACTCTTGTGGCAGTGCGGTACCTAGAGAGTCTAAACCGTGGGCTTAGTTTCTTAAAGTCTTCTATAATCAGAAAACTTTTCTCTCTGAAATACATCAAGACCTCGTCCCCAATATACACTGTTACAAATATTTTTTATATATGATATAATCATCGTTGTATGTTTCTAATATTAAACAATTCTAACCATTTTAAAGAAGCTTCGAAAACTTTCCCATAAAATATATACATTGTTGATCAGCCTGACGAGGCTATTTCGTCTATTTGTATGTAACATCGCAAACTAGTTCCTCAGTTTTTGAGGTACCCGCTAGAATGATGGTATAGAGATTTTTGTAACCAGAAGCAACACAATTATGAAATTGACAGTGTTAAGATCGAGTCGATCTAGCCATGGTTAGCTCTCATACAAAAACCAGTTCGAATTTATTCCTTTTAAGGATTCGTCCCTCATCTAATTCTTAAAATTTTGTTGCAAATAATAGTAAATCATGGCTTTGGTTTTCTCTTATATGGATCGTATTTTTATCCGTGACATTTACATATGTACCAAATGTTATCAATCTGTGACAAATATTTTCAGAAAAATGACGCTTGAGGGACTTTGGGGGCGTGGCATCGCCCAATTTTGCCAGTGGCACTTGTTTAACCCGATGCTCTCTACTTGTGAACAAAATCTCATTCATATGCGTCAAGTATCATTTGTAGAGTATATAAATGGACATGACAACGCCCATTTTTTCGAATTATATATAGCCTGAAATCTTTTCCTGAACGATAGTAATACACTCTATGAATTTTTTTTAAACATCGGAATTCGGTGTCGGGGTTGGTCCATTTTTAAATTATTTGTTTATTTATTTTTTGTCATTAGTGGTCAAGGTAATCTTTAAAATTGTGACTGAATCATTGGTTTTTGCAAAGTATTAAGGGAGATATGGCGTGTCGTCAAAAAACATTTGCGAAATAATATATAAAGTTTATAGCGCAGTGTCTTCCACATCCCTAGAGCTTTAAACTCTTCAACATAAATGGTTTTCGTGCGAGAATTGCATTTGAAGAAACGATTTGGAACAGAGTACGTATCGCACAATGTATCGCGAACTATCTCGTGCTACTGCGACTATGTACTTCTGACTGATTCATTTTCCCATCCTATATACTCTTTTTTGGTTTTCCGATATCTGTAGTTAATTGAACCTTTTAAAATTGCCATATTTTTGGTGCTGGTTGTAAATATTGAATATTTAAAAAATTCATTCTGTTAAATTAACTCAAACCCAGTTTATAAATCTAATAAAATTTTGTGCAAAAAAACTATTTATTAATATTCTATGTTTAAAGTCAATCCCACTCATTTGTTCTTATAATTCAAGTGTTTTCTTAAGTCTGATCTCTAATACTGCAAACATATCAAACGATCGTTCTTAGTTTGCAGCGTTTAGACAATTGTTTGTGTACAATAGCAAGAAAAAATAACACAATGGGGACAAGCCTGGTGGCGGTGATGGGTTACCGTCGCCGCTAACAAAAATAAATGAAACCAAAAACCAACAATCCCAGCAGCAGCGAATACAAGCAAATCCATTGAGCGCAACACTAGCTTTGTAGCGTAAACGAGGGTGGTGCAGGGACCGAAGCAACTGAGTTGCGCCTGCGTTGCGAATAAGTTTATTTTTTTCATTCGCCTGTTTTTTATGCGCGATCTTGCGGCTTTGTGCAAATTTGTCTACACCGAAGAGCAACATTTTGAATACTTGTTTGTGCTTCCATTTGTGTACCCTGCGCATACTGTGTGAAATGCATATTATCAGTTTGTCAGTTCGTTTGTATATCAGCTTAGCAGTGGGTTAGATTTCCGATTAACTAAGTGGCTCTAGTAGTTCTTCTTGATCATTTTGATGATACAAATCGAAATACTACATAAGTATTCTAGAAATATATTTTTGTCATGGAGTGCCTCAGAATTATATAATTTTGATTTATCGAGAGAAAAGGCGGGCCACGCCCATTAGTCTATGTATCTTAAGCGGCTGTCTATAAAAGGCACCATATCGCATTTCAACATAAAATTGACTTTAATAAAGATGTTTTCCCACAAAAAGTCAAAAGTCGGCAGTAGGTTTGTATGGGGGCTACCCCAAATACCCATTAATGTATATGTCAATCATCCGTCCACTAAAAGTTCCCATATCAATTATTAAGTTGATATTGACTACAATAATTATGCGTGGTGGGTCAATCTTGTTACACTATTAAAGTGCAATAAAAAGAAGTGTATGTGCTACATTTCAACTGGATAGCATAAAAATTGGTCCCCAAAGTCGACTAGATCGACGAGTCTCGTCGAGCTGATCAAGAATATACTTATATACTTTATGGAGTCTACGATGCCTCCTTTAATGCGTTACAAACTTTCAGACAAACTGATAACACCATTTAACACTATGTGTGAATGGTATAAAAATCGATAATTTTTAAAAAACGTAGAAAGCTGTTCACTAAACGAATATTTGAAAAATCCAATTATTAAAACACCTTGGCTAGCTCAGATATTGCGAGTGCGTCTTTTCTTTTAAAATTGTGTTAACAATGTCACAAGAATTTGATACAAAATACACTTAGCACCGCAAAATAGCAGTGACTCAAATCACCCGACGGCTTAAATCGCCCGACGCTCCCTTACATTTATTACGTGCTTATAGAGGTTATTCAAACTTCGGTTTAACTGAAGTTATAACTTTTCCGGTTGTTTTTACTAATTTTATTATTTTTGTGCACTTTCTGCGGCATCGTGTATATTTTAGCAAACAATTCACATGAACGAAAACGTAGAGCTACAAAAGAGTACACACACCTCCCCCACTCTAGGGTATGCAGAACCCCTCAATCCAAAATGCGTAGTTTTCTTCGACTGCTCCGGCTTGCTGGTGACTCTTGCTTTAATTTTGTATAGGCCTGAGCAAGCAGACTAAATACTCTTAACAATGTTGCATGCAACTCCCACAAAATCGCTTTCTGTGAAACATATAATAATTGCTTCAATCGAATAGCGCCTAATTTCATCAAATGTGCGCTTAATTCAATGCAACATTTTTGCCTGTTCAAGCGTTTTGGCTTATGAGAATGTGACAGAAACATGTTTTTCGCTGCAGTACATGACAACAAGCTACCTCCAAGAAATAAAAACAGAAAAAAAATGAAATTTTTAAATCCGAACGACAACAAAATATTTGTTCATGTTATTTTTTCCTGCCAGCGACAATGTCGCTTTTGTTGTACTAGTAGTTGTTGTTGTCGTCTTCGTTTTCAAGACATATTACAAAGATTTTTGTGGCTTCTCAACTCGTCCAACTCTTTACTCCAAACAAACCGTTGCGCATATTGTGCTTTGTGTCTTGGGATCTTCACTGCGCTGTACTCATGCGCTCACGTGCAGCACATTTTGTATGCTGCCGTCGACTCCTTTCCTTACACAACTTAACTGACGCGATTTTTATCATTATCACCAAAGTCGCATCTATGGGTTTTCATGTTGTCTCTGCACAAGTTCATTGTCCTGACAAAATGCAGATAAAATTGTATGTAATTAATGAGCGAGATATTTTTTTAAATAGAAACGATCGAAAGTAAACATTTTATGCCATACTGGCACAACTTGAATTCATTGTGAAGGCGCGAGTGGAAGATTTTAATTTTTATTATCAGTCGAATAGATGATCGTAAAAATCAATGTGCCACGCACAGCTGTGGAATGCTGATAAGAACTCCTACAAAAAATAACTTCAATAACAGCAAAATCGTTGAAACGAGCCTTTCTTTAATTTTTTTTCCTACAATAGATACTCTTCACACATGAAGTTATAGTTAAGGAACATATTATTAGAATTCCGCATGGACCGAAAGACATGGTAATTCGACTATAGTGTAAGATATGGACTATATGTGTATATAGTGGGCAGGCAGCTAGTGTGCAAGGTACTAAAATGCATTGCATCACAAACGCTTCGGGTTCGAATTCGACCATAGATTGTATTGTGTTTGTGTAAGGGTGTTTTGTGAAAAGGCAAAGTAGTCAGTGCCATGAGTGTGAATTGTTTGTATCGTTAAATCGAAAAAAAAAATCATTTTATTATATATGATACATACATATATATCAAAACTCACCAACCAAATCCTTTAAGTTGCTGGTGGGTCACCAAAGAATTGTGTAGTCTGCGTTAGAAGTCAAAAACTTTTTTGTTTAATATTTTTTCGCTGCTGTTAGTGAAAAGCAGATCTAATCGTTAAGTGGGGTGTAAACAGCTCTAAATGCAAGGCTGCTTTCTAGTCCCACTAAATACTCAGCATCACCTTCAGTCCCGGCTTCATGCTTATTGTCTTACATGATTAATTTTTTAACACCAGTTATATACCAGAGTAATGAGCTTACTGAAAATCAAAAATTTGTTCTCGTTTGCGTTTTGCATTTATTCAGAAATTTCATTCTACTACGTAAAAAAGAGTTTATTTAATATTGCCGGCTTTTTTAAACTAATCTAAAAGAGTCCACATTTAAAACGCCGGTTAGAGTTGCCAGATCATTTAATAACAACGCTTATTGCCGTATGACACACGAATAATAAGAGCATATATTTTCCACTTCATTTTTTTGGGATTTTCAAAATGAAAGTGTGCGAAAGGGATAGCTATATATAGCTTTAGGTCACACTTCACTTTTGTTTATGTTTTTACTAAACTATACAGAATCAATATAGAAAAGCATTTTAAAAACCATGCATTGAGCATATTCACCATTTGCACATGGCATGCCAAAGCAATTATTCATTTGCATTATTCATTTGTGTTCGTTTTTCTAGTTTTGTTGTGCACCAATACAATATTTGTGTAAGGAGTGACCGAATGAACAAATAATTCAAAACACGGTAAAAATACTTATAGATAATTTACTATTTTTGCCGAACTGTTGTTACTTTGTCATTTTTGAGTGCAGCGTTGCCTTATCTTATTATATATGGTATTTTTTCTCATTTTTGTCCAACTGGTTTTCGTTTCACTTTTTGATGAAACTATATTTCAAGATATCGCAATTTTTTTAGAATTTTTGCTTTGCCTATTTTCTGATCTGCTCTAACAAAAATGAAGGGAAAAATATATGCTCATATTATTTGTGTGTCATACGGCAATTAATACAGTTTCTCTATGTATTATCTTGTAACACTAGTATATATAAATTGCATAGGTACCTATACATATGAACAACCAATATATGATTTATCTTGAGTAACCAATTTAAAATACTGTTTAAAAATATATTTATTTGGATAAAGCAACAGCACACATATAATCAATGGTCATGAACTACTACAGGCTCTATCCATCCTCTAGAAAGTGGAAATATAGATTGAATCTTAAGAATAACGCATATGAAGTGTTTACCTTATACCGAACGTAAAAGTTTTGAAAGCTTTGAAGTAAGTCTATTCTTTTTTCATTATCTTTGTTATACTTTGTATCGAATAGACTGCACTGATTGCACATTGATGAACATCAATACAATAGCTTATCAATTTAGATTGAGTTTGCTGCAGTCGCTTTACAGTCGCTTACATCAAAGCTACAAGAAGAGAAATACTACAAATCAATTTCGTAAAAATACCACATCCAAATCAATAAAATTGATATTTTAATACACTTTAAAGCGCCGCAAACCAACGCAACCATCTTTGGAATCGAACAAAGCTCAATACTTCTGCAGCACTAAAACGTACAACGCTGAATTCATGTACAAGTTATTAAGATAATTAATGATGCAGACACCACGCAATAATGTCCACTATCACGTACCCAAAAAGAGCAACAAAAAAAATTGGCTGAATTGTATGCTGGTCCGATCGGATCGCAGTGCATTGCATAGCTAAACACAGCATGTTGTAGCAAAAATTCTGCAAAGATGCTGAGATGCAGTAATAAAGCTGCTGATGATGATCATCATCATCATCTTCATCGTGGTCGTTGTTGTCGACATAATCTGCACAAAAAACTTTAGTTGCTGCGATCAACGCTGCGATTGCTGTCTTAAATTGTCGTACACGTTGTCTTATGCGTGTAGCTACAATTTATTTTATAGTTAGTCTTAGTCGTCGTCATCTTGCATAGAATCAATGATCATCGTTGTTATTGTGTACAGTGTACAGTGTGCAGCAAAGAGTAATGCGTTACAGTACCTGCTGATACTGCACAACGATCAATCAATTGGCGATTGTCGAACGTTGTATCTCTATACTGTTTGTAATCCACTACTAGTATCTGTTCGTACAAAACTATCATCTACTACTAAACAGCACCTGACATTGCTCAACATCATGTTGACGTTGTTGCAGCTCATGTTGCGATCACTGCGTGATCGATTGCCGGCGCACGTTATCTTGCAACTAGGTAAAGTAAAGTAAAGTGGGTGCATCGTATCTTAGTGTAGTAAGTCTTGTAAAGGCATTAAGTCGTTCAGTGCCGTCTGCTGAAGACATCAACATCTTTGCATTTAAGTCAAACATTTGAAAATTAACTTGTCGATCGTGTGCTATTTTTGATATCGGGACGCGAAACAAAATAGACTGTCCCATATAAGATAGGAATTATTTTTTAAAGCAATTTATGTAAATGGTTTTTTCAAAAATTTTTTGCCACAAATTCAGATATTATTTTAATAGAAGTTGTATTCGAAGGTTGTCTCTACAAACAGGAACCGCAACCATTAACCGAAATTAACCGATTCAAATTGAGAACTGAAACCGGAACCTGATATTTTCTTTTCTTAAAACCAGAACCTTTTACCGAAATAAATGAAAACGAAAGAACCGTACCAGAACCAAAACCTTTTTAACAGAAGTGCGTCAGAAGTGCATAATGTTTAAAGGAAATCACAAACCTTTCAAAACTATTCAAATTGTCAAAAGTTCTCTTGCAGCTCCAGCTACGCAAGTAAGTGAAGAATCGGCTGGATGCAAAAGTATTTTATACAAAATTCGAAGAGTGGACGGTGGATTTTCCATAGTGGCTACCCCGGGAAGTGGGCGTGGTATGCTAGTTGTGACATATGTCAGCCGAGGGAACATAGGAAGTATCCATAGCCGATTTCAGTTCGATGTCTTAAAAACTGAGGGACTAGTTTTGATTCATACAGACAGACAGACAGTTTTTAAGTGGTACAAGCTTTTCACACAAGACCGAGAATATGTTAATGACGATGCCCGACCTGGACGCCCCAGCACGTCAACAACCGATGAAATCGTTGAAGCGGTAAAGAAAATTGTTATTGAGAATCGACGAATCATTATTAAAGAGCTACTCAGGATATCGGCATACCGGTTGGCTCATGCCATGCAATTTTTTCGGATGTTTTGGGCCAAAAACAACATGGCTCAGCCACAGTATACATACGACTTTACCTCTTCGACTTTTTCTTGTTTCCAAAATTGAAAAGGCCTATGAAAGGGGGAGTTTTGCCACGATTGAGGAGATAAAGACCATACCAAGAAGCACATATCAGAAATGCTTTCTAGTTTGGAAAAAGCGTTGACACAAGGGTATAATATCTGAGGGGGATTATTTTGAAGGGTAAACAAATTTATATTGATGCATAAATAAATATTTTTCGAGCGTCATGTTTTGTTCTAACAATAATTATCGTAATTAATAGTAATTATACTCTTTTTTTCAAGAATTTTATTATTGATCGGTTTCGTACTGGTATACCGAAATTAAAATCCACGAATTGTACCGAAACTGAATACCGAAATAAATTGGAACCGGCACGTAACCTTATACCGAACGCACACGTTTCGGTACGTACTATAACCGGAACCAAAACCGATATACATTTATATTTTATTAATTTTTATTCCCCGGCTAAAACTAAAAATGTTTGTATAAAACTGATCGTTATCGGATTGTTTTATGTAAAAAAATTTTTATTGTTTCAGAGCCATAACAAATTTGGTATAGATGTTTTCTACAGTGTTATCTCTTATTCTCGCTTTCTTTTCTACTTTTATAAACAGAAGGCATAACCCTATACTATACTAACAAATTGCATAAATTAGAAATACATGAATTTCGTTTAATGATTTTAAAATCAGTAATTTTATCAAACTTGCTGTTTTATATACAATTAGAATAAAAATTTCTATGAATTTAAGTTGGGGAATTTTATAAATGACAAAAAAAAAGAGAAAAAAAAATCAATAAACAAAAGCTGATTAATACGTGATGTTTTTATACTTGCTCGCTTTTAATCAATATTCTATAGCGCTTTTAAATCGTACACAAATAATGAATATAATACAGATTTAATTAAGACTTATCAGTCTTCGCAATGAAAATTATAAATAAAACAATGTGTTTATTAAACGCGCACACAATATTATTTTATTTGTGTTTAAAAAAAATCTAGAGATGAGTGTTAAAAAGTAGCACTTATCAGCGAACACTGAAAAGCAATTCATCCAGGCACATTATTTAATTAAAAATCTAAACATTTACTAGAAACAAGGGTACAGGCAAATTTCGGTGGAACCACAGTTTTATTATTGTATAATTTACACATGGGTATTTCCATAAATAAATAAATTTATTTTATATAAATAAATTTAATTAACCGTTGGACTTGTAAAAATAAATTAGTTACAACTTACGTCAATCCAATTACAATATCCTACATAGCTCCATATCAGATCAAACTCCATACGAATCTATGGTTCATATAGGATGATTTTTTAAGGTGTAGAACTTTGAATTGAATTAAAATACGGAGATTACATAAGTTCATTTGAAAGATAATTTTATGCCATTAGTGTTGAAATATGATTTCGCGCATGTGATCGTCTGTGGCGCATTCTGGAGGTCCAATTTTCGACCACTTTTTATTTAGAGTATTCGTTGTGTGAAAACGAATCGAATTAGTCGAACGTAGCGAACGGTAACATTCCTGAACCACGATTTTCGGGCTAATTTTTCACAATTCGCAAGCGTTGTCTATTAATCATAATATGAAAAAAGCAAACTGAACACAAATGACAATAGCGTTGCCAGTTCTGATCAATTTATGACAGTTTAATACCTGTTGGAAAATGGAACCTCTAAAAAAACACCCTATATAAGAAATTTTAGACAAGGTACAGGGTATCTCGACGTCAGCGCACGATAGCAGCGTTGTTTCTTGTTTTCGTAATGTTTTTGTATGAGTTACGGCAATTTTTCAAAGTATATTGCTAATGGCAGTGGAACTACAATATTAGCATAATGCTGCGATACTTACATGTGATAATTTTAAATTAAAGTGAATGATAAGCACTTTAAAATTTCAAATGGAGCTTTATAATTTGCAACTAGTAAATGGTTCCCTGTAATACATTCGTAAATCAACAGCACAAAATAACATATGATAGAGATACGAATTATTCGCTATGGAAGATTTTATCTAATATAAACCGTTTTACCATTGATACAGATTCAAAAGTTCTTATCCATATTGCATACATAACCGAACTAGAATGGGAGCTACTCCAAAAAGCGGGGGATCACACTCAATGATATATTTTTGAAAAGTTAAGATGATATTGACAGCAAAAAAAAAAATTTTATTAAAAAAATCGAAAGTGGGGTTGGGCGGTTTGTATAGGGGCTACCCTAAAAAATGGGCATTGCAAGTCAATTTTGATTACAACCGGATATCTTGGAAATTGGTGCCCAAAAAATGATCAACAATATCCAGACAGACGGACATAGCTAGATCGACTCGTCTCATCGAGCAGATCCAGATTTTATGCTCGTAAAAAATTGTTTCCGACAAACTGATAATACCTTTTTTCACTCTTATGTAAAGGGTAAAGAAATAATAGTAATAATAATTTATAATAAACTAGAAGTTCCGAAAAGCATCTGAAGGCAGTGAGAAGAAACACTTCTCGTTTGGATGCTGTTTTGAGCAAGCAATTGCCTCGTTTGCGACATTTTTATTACACATTTTTCTGAGAGATATTTTCTGTAAAGATTTTATGACTATCTTAATTAGTTGTAGTCTTTCTTTTTTGTAACGTTTAACAGCGTCAACACAAGTAAAATATAAAATTGTCATAAAAAATAGGCTGAAATCTAACTTACACTAATATAAAAATAAAAGTTTATTTTTTGTTTTAACTAACTGTCAAGTCAAAGTGCTAATTTTTCGCTTCCGACATAACATGAAAAAAAGTTAAAAGTCAGACGAATAAGCATATGAGTCCAACGTTCATCTATTACTAAAGATATCAAAACTTTCGTAGATTTTCACCTGTCGTCGTACATAGATACGCACACACATACTAAGAGAGATGACGTCACTTAGTTGCACACCTCTTTCGAGTAACTGTCAAACAAACAAATGCAGAGAGTTTACAACTATGTACCTTGCATCAAATTCAACATGCGACAAATTAATTAAACTTAAGCAAATCGAATGTCCGAACAAAGTTAGTAAAGCACAGGAACTAGATAGTATCTCGTAGATACATACAAACAAACACACACACACACACACAGGGCTTCAATAACTTTTAAATCGAAATTTGTCTCAAATAAAATTGGTCAATGTAACCTCTGCTCCATAGACGCACACATCCACACTAACAAAAGTCGTATGTCCTTTTGCGTAACTTGTTCCTGTCCATCAGTGTCTTGTAACGTACGCAATCTCATTGTATCTCTCTGAGCCATTTACATTTGTTATTGTAGTTCCAGGCTTTGTTCAAATTATAAGACTTCATTTTACTCACTTGGTCGTTTCATTGTTAGTTATATGCTGGATTTACCTTTTTGTGTTCGTTTCAAAAGTTTAATATTAATGTGTGTAATTTATAAAGCTTAATTTAATACGTATTTCGAATAAAAAGTTGCTTCTTGTATATGGGTTCGAATAAAATTGAACTATTTTAAAGGTAAGCTCAAATTAAAAATATTTAGTTCTCGAACTACTTTCGCATATAGTTCTTTATATGTTTTAAATATAGGTATAGTTTTGGTTATGCTTCTTTTATAAGTTTTTCTTTTAAAAAAATAGTCAAAGACCAGTCGATTTGGCCATGTCCGTCTGTCCATCTGTATGAACGCCGATAACTCGGACTCTATAAAAGATAGAGCCACATTCTTCAAAGATCTGGTTCAATGAAGTACAGAGTGGCAGTAATCACCAGATTTTTGAAGGCTTTTTTGCAAAAAAACGGTTCTTAAATTATTTATTAAATACTACTCGTAGGTCCAAAAAAACATTATTCAGAAACAGAACCGATTTTTTCATTCACAAAAAAAAAATATAAATGTGGCCTTAGGAAATCGGATGATTAACCCTCTTAAAGGGGTAGCCGCATTAGTTAATTCATGTAAAATATTACATATATTTCCAGATCGAACCATTATAGAATATATTGTACTTACTTACTTAGGTGGGTCTACAAACGTCTATCGGTCAAGACCACACGTAGGAAAGTGCACCATTCCGTGTAGTTTAGTACGCGCCAGTGTCAGACGCTGGCAATCCGGAACTTTTTTAGATCACCATAGACCTGATCTTGCGATCTTAAGCTCGGAGGTCCTCTCTGACGCTGTCCAACAATTATATTCAGGTTTCCGTCGTAAACCTTTAGTGCTGGAGCTTCGGGGTTCATCCAGATGAGGTGACCAGAAATCAGTACTTTTGGGACTTCGAAAACATTTTTGACGCTTCTATGGGTTAGTGCAAGGTTGAAATATGAATGTAACTCTGTATGTCTTAAGCTTGCACCACTAATCTACTCCGGCACTAGGCGAATGTCTTATGCGTAACTTATTAGTGCAGCTTGCACGAATGCATACGAAGTCATTCGTTTATACTATATACCCTGGGCATAATATATGACAAAACTGGCATGGCATGGACATTATACTGGAAACACCTTTCACCCACCTTGGCTCACCGTTCACTTTAAGGTTTTTGTAAGTAAATCATGTTTTTACAGTTAATATCAACTTTAAATGCATGGCTTTGTATGGACCCAGGCTACACTTTGCGAATTTTGTATGTAAACATTTATTTCACGTTGTACAGTGGTTCAAAAACGTTTTACGTTGGACAAAATTCTGTAATTTTTTAACCGTTTAAGATTTCGAAGGTCTGTTTTTTTTTTTGTAATAGTACTACATTAGAGTGGGTCGAACAAATTACAATAAATTTTTGCAGCCTGTATCTAACGTCAGAAACAGCCAAAATATCCATCTTTCGTGTACATAACCTTCGGACGTGATGGACCTAATCTGAGTTCGAATTCAGAAATGTTGTGGAAAATTAACCTCAGCTGACCAAAAACAATCACAATCCGTTTGAAAGAAGTTCGCTTCGGCTGACTTTGAAGAAATATTTTTTTTGTTCTAATGGCGATTCGGAAGATTTTTTGGTTGCCTATATTTCATGATAAGTCAGGTACAAGTCGGAACGTTTTGGTAACGCTTTCTGCTAAAGTTGTATATATTGATGTTTTGTTAGGCGTAAGTCTAAAAACAGACCCAATGCTTCTTCGGGTGAATAGACACTTGCTTCTTCAAGAGTAGGAATTCTTTTCAACACTCTTTTGTCCGTAAATGACTAGCGAGAAGTACTTTTTCCATAACTTCGGCCTTCTGAAATTTTCCGGAAGACCGAAATTGATGTAAAAAAAGGCATTTTCAACATTTTCTAGTTCGTTAAGTCTACATCCAAAATGATCTGAATCGGCATTGAGTTCTACATGCGTTCTTCTTCTTCTTCTTTATGTAAAACAAACTCTGAATTTTACAATTCAAAACAGTTTTTCTTAAATGTTTTCAATCTGTATCGGTTTCCTATAGTATCTCCCTGAAAGAGGAAATATTAGGCTTTAAAATTATGTAATAAATTTTTTGTTCCAAATTGTTCCGAACTTTTGCAAGCCTAACAAAGTTCAATAACAAGTACAAAATAGACTCTTGAGGCAAAACCAACCAACTTTGACAAAGTTTCAGAGAGTTTGGCTACTTTATTCTATGAATTTAAACAGTTATACTTAAAAAAAATAATCCAATTTTACACATGGTAATAGCTTTAATTTTTTTAGTATTTTATTCACCAGTAGGTAATATTTAGGTACGTGTAAAGAGTAATAAAGTTAAGGCTGTATTTAATTTCTTGTTAAAGATTGAACGATCTTTTAGATTGCACTTTCTTCGGAAATTTGTTAAGTTTTGAAGTAAGATTGAAAAGTAACTTGCATACTTGTATAACTTGATAAACTTGCACAAGAAATTTCATAGTCTGAATAGGTCTTTACTTACAATTTTGTGAATATTTTCTCTTTTTTTGTAAGCAAAGTTTTCTACAATTTCGAAGTAGTCCAACCGGCTGTGCGCTTTGCAACGTTCCAATTGGCTGATTTCCACAACAGCGCACACAGCCAATCGTAATTCGTGACAATTTGACAAATTGCTCACTTAAGATATGCAACACACACAGATACATTTAGACATAGCTATTCATAGCGTAGCTACATATTTGTCACAGTTTTTTTTTTTTTTTTTTTTTGTAGTTAGATACGACATTTCTTTGAGATTATACAAAGCAACTATTGGGATTCCCGTAAGATGATAAATGAGTACGAGTTATTCTCTGCGACAAGTTAAATTTTATTTTGTTATGCATTTTTAATAACTACTTATTTGTTTTATAAAAATACAAGACATTTGAACTTGTTTTTAATAACTAAACAAAAATCAATTTTACCTTTAATCTACATGTAAATCTATGCACAGAAGTAATTCTTAGTTTCTAAGCATTTCCCCAAACGAAAATTGATTAAATTTAATTTCCGTCATAGAAAGTAACGAGTTTATATTGTAGGTACATAATATACTTCGAGTATTGAACGTTGCTGACCAACCTGATCAGAGTTCGAACAAAAGCGTCAGCTGGACTCTTGCTGCTGGCTGGCTCTGTCGTGATTGTTTGTTGTAGTTGTGCATATTGGATTAAAATATTCATTGAATAGTTTCTAAGCTGATTTACTTAGTTGTTGTTGTAGTAGTGATTGGCTATTGTATATGTTGTTGTAATTTATTAAATATATATATAATTTATCTATTTCACAGATTTTTGTGTCTGCTTGAAAGGATGCGGCATTGTTATTGAGTTGAGTTTACATTGAAAAGCACATGTGACAGACCGAAGCCATCAACCAAAGGTAAGCGCTTTTGAATAGAATTTTATGCCACAATCGCCAAAATCAGGTTCGACTCATCATCATCATCAACAGCAGCAGTGCAGACAGCACTCACTCACACTTGATGCAGGGGTACTGAATAACAGTCGAGCAGTCAGGCAGGCAGCTGAGACACCCACAATAGCTTTAGCTGCCATAATTTTCGAAACTTGCCAATCACTTCCTATAAATCATCACAGTCGCGAATGGGTCAGAAGAATCTGCACATGCATCGTAAAAATTATAGACCATTGTCAACACACACACACAAACAGACACATGGCTGCATAGAAAATTTTCAAAAGACTTGAGAGTTCCAAAGAATTCCACATAAAATCCATAAGACGTCAACTGTTATCAATCTACAAGGTCTGATTTAAATACAGCCAATCTTTTTAAAAATAGTAAAATAGTAAAGCATATTTTTTACACTTCAGACCCAATAGTTAGTAGAGGACGTTGCATATTTTGTACATTAACTAAAAAAAATCCAGAATTTTATGGATTTATGGATTTTATTAAAAGGTGAGTACTACAAAATTCTTGGTTCAAGAACTTCTTTTTCAAATCCGAAATTCTTAAATTTAGCCATCGTCAAGCTCTACTGAGCTTGATTTAAGAAAAAATTAGATTGATTTGAGTACAAAAGAGTTCAAAAAAATAAAACAATAACTTTATTTGTTTATTTTTTTTTAATTTAATTTAATTTGGTCTAATTTAATTTTGTTGTACTTACACCAGTTTAACATTTGTTCTTTGCTGGAAGAACCTGGCATCGAACATGATGCATGCGAACAGCGCTGAGATGTGTAATCGTCTTAACTACCTCGGCTAACAGGCATCCGACACATGGAATTGTCGAATCACAACCTATTGCTGAAAAGAAATTGGAGCAGCTGAGAGAGTATATTTAATTTTTCTCTCAGGTTTTTTTTTCTCTCAGAGAGGAAAAAATTTTCTACATTCAACATTATACATTCTGAGACTTTTGTACTTGACTTGTGTACAGATTTGTTCTTAGAATTAGATTTTTATACTTATTTCAAGAATTATAAATCGATCTCGTTTTATACGTGACTCATGAAAATTTAGTAAGAATCGTACTTCAAATTAGTTAAATACGCCTTCGGATAAAAACAAGAATTTCAAACCTATTTTTAGAATGGTTTTTGTTTCTGTGTAATATAAGAATGTATATATTATTCTGTATATATTTCTCTTTGTGTTGAACAAATCGAAAGTATATTTACTAACGGCATATCCTTTTTAATGGGATTGACTACTCAAATAGCTAAGATTCGCTAAGTTGCATACAAATCTTAAATAGTGAAGATCCCAAAGATATGTTTTTCTTGTTTAGGCTCTAATTTGTTGATCAAGTGCTGATTAATTGGAAAAATGATTGAAACGTTCAGAGTACACTATTGAAAAACCTGAACTCACAGTTTTTATCTAATTATTTTCTTAGAAAATGCAGCAGCAGCTTGTAGCAATTTTTTATATATCTTTTATGGTTGGTCTTGTGTAGATATTTATTCTTATTTTAAAAATCATTTATATAAAACCTTGTATAAAACACAGTTGAATAGATAAATGTGCAGCAGCAGCGCGAAAGAAAAAAAGTGTAGAAAAGAAAGCCTGATTCAAGTACAATACAGCCTTGTATTCTAGCTGGATAGCGCTTTTCAGCGCTTTTTGGTGATTTTTTCTTGCAGTATCTACAATAGCTAGAGCAACACTAAAGATTGCACATTCGCGATAGAGGCCCGACCGCAAACAAAAAACAACAACAAACGCAGCGCTAGTGGACTTGAAAGCGCCTTGGAAATTGCATCTTCTAACAATGATTTGATGTTTTAGAACACAACGGTATGGTTTGGTTTGGTTTAGAAGCCCCTGAAGCATTAGTTATAAATTATAGTGACGAGTACTGAAATATTGCAGTGCAGCATATAAACTAATAATAATACCAATCACCCGACAACCGATATACCTTTCAAGCTTTGCACACTTTATTTCTGTCTTTCTTTAAGAATGCTTTATGCATTGCTGTTAAAAAAAAACGCCATATCTTTGATTTTTATTTGCTTGGCACGGCTTTAAAGTCAATGCTTTCGTTTCCCGGTAGGAAAGTCAAATAGAAATCCATAAACTGTGCATTTGCCACTAGTCACTACGTAGGATAAACTGAAGTTGCACATTGCAACACTTCCTCCAATTTTTATATATCTCTTAAGGTTTTACGTGTAAGATGTAAATATCGCCACAGCATCTTTTGGTATCGACAGCAGCAACATATTCATAAACTCGCTTCTGCGATCGTTTTTCGTTTGACTGGAATGCTATAAAAACCAAACTAAAGCCAAACAATAAAAGTTGCAATGATCGACCGCGTGTGTTTAAATTTTCAATTGAAGTTGGCATTAGAACGCATATTACAATGCAACATAGGCGCTGCAGCAAAGTTGTAATTGTGGTTGTTTCCAGTTGAAGGTGTTGCCACCTACATTTGCAAATGTTATTTTGCTTTTTTTTTTACCCTACCCTAGATAGACAAGGGTATATTGAGTATATGAAATTGTATGTAACAGCCAGAAGAAGCCGTGGCAGACTCCATAAAGTGTACATTACCTTGATCAGCATTACAAGTCGATATATTGTAGCTATGTTCGTCCGTCCGTCGCAAGTATAGAAACCGAAATTTCGGAGATCCCATAAAGTGATATATTCCATATTCATGATTTGCGCAAAAAGACGAGTCGATATAGCTATGTTCGTCTGTCTGAGAGAAAAGTTCTCCATCTAGAGAAGACTTGGACAAACTAAACTCATTGTTTAGAATCTTTAGGAACATCCGTTTTACCGCATTGGAATTATTGCTATAATTGTATATTATGCCTTGATTCGAAATAAATTGGTTTTACTAGAATACTTTTTAATATACTTGTAGTTTGTAGAAAACAAAATTTGGAGACAAATTAAGGCCTACATGTAAAAAAATATGACATGTACAGGGTATAATATAACCTGTAGTTCCCTGTCTATCCACCTGCAACGCATTTGACTGGTGGTCGGTGATTCACTAGTTACACACTAGTGCGGGCGAACGTCTGGGTAGTCGAGCACCTCGACTATAACTCTTTCTTGTTTTACTTTCTATTTAAAATGTTCGAAAAAAAAAAATGGAGCCGTAACCGCTTTTAAATAAATTTAGAGGCAAATAGCAAATCTCACCCCACATTTTTCCATATAAGTGGTATTTACAGACTTTACGGCGAGGACGCGTTCAATAAATATTATCCGATGGCCCCAAAACTTGATTTTCCTTTCTTTTTAGACCAAAACGAAACTTTTTTTGCCCAAGATTTGGAAACTCTATTTTTAAGAGCCAGCCAAAAATAAATAATTTTTTAAAAATCTTAGAAATACAGCTCCAAAAACGACATTTAAACACATTTTGTGGTTACAAAAAAATGTACATTTTTGTTATAAGTAGGATGCTCCAATCAGCTAAATTCCCTACAGATAGCAAAAAATGTACCTTTACACTTGAAATACGACATACAACTGCACCGCACTTTCGTACTGCGTCTTCAGAGCTATTGAGTAAAACAAATAAAGGCGACGATCATTGTTGCCGTCGTCGTGGTTTTATATTTATGTACATTGAGTCGTCGTCGTCAATATGATAATTGAATGACAGCAGCAAAAGCTTTTAAAAACAACAATAATAGCCGCTATTAACGCCGACACAACAATGAGTTCCGCAGCAATTGTATAGAACAAAAAAAAAAAAAAAAAAAAAAACAATTTTTTTTAAGTAAACACTGAAATGTGTAAAAAAATGGCGACATCCACAAATGCAAATACTCTCAAACGCATGTGGTTTAAAATTACTTTGACATTTGAAAGTCAAATTTCGACAAAATTTAATGAAAAGTGAACACTTCTAAGTTGCACTTTGAGCGACTAGAGTTTCAGCGAAATAGTAAAAATTAGATAAATACTTCCGTCTACTTCTAATACTAATAAGATTGAAAAGTATCTATAAGCTGGCAGTTTCTTGCCACAAAGTACATTAACCCACGGGAATATATACATATATATGTATGTATGTGCGTGTATATGTAAAGACTTCTACAAAGCACCTATAGATTCAAATGTATCTGCACATAATTCATATAAGTTCAACTTTTCATTTTGTATTTGAGAGTGTGTATAGTATCTTATGAATGGCAGTTCTTTGCCAAAGTTTGACTTGAATGGTTTTCTTATAGAAATTTTTCGTGTTGCTGCTTTTAATGATAGCTAAGATGAGAACAAGAAGCGCTGCGCAAACGGGTTGACGCTTTTGAAAGTGACGACCAAGTGATCTACTCAATGTCAACAGTTGACGACGTTGATCATTAATCATGGCGCTTTGTTCGCTGCTGTTCAAATTGAGGAACTGCTTAAGTTTAGCGTAGGCTCTAGTATGGAAGTCATTGGCTTCTGGCAACAGCAGCTGCTGTGAACAATTCTAATTGGAACTATTCAAAGTAGTTTGTTCATAGCAGCAGCAAAGGAAGACGAAATTGCGGGGCTTACAAAAAATGGAATTGTAAATTGTGCACATCTCAAATTTTGGCGTACATACAATACATGAAGTCTTACTACTGTTGTAAATATCGCAATACGCATAAAACACAACAAATAAAGCTTTCTTGAAAAAATAAATTTGCGAAGAAAAAAAACAAACTACATACTAAGAAAATAGCAAGTTGACTTTGGTGCAGTCTCACGATTTTGTACATCAAATTTTACTAATTTTCCAAATCGGTATTCAACTTGCATGTACAATGCTTGTATGTTAGCTTTACTTTAGGTTTTGAAAGAGTTTATAAATTGCTAAGTACCACAAAATGTTCCTCTGATGCATTTGGAAAGCCAACTCAATTAAATTGTCTGCCTGAAGTGACACAAGTTGTTTGAAGACATAAAACTAGTTAAATTTAAAACTGTATTTCAATTGAAAACTTCAAATTGTGTTGCTTTGCAACGCTGATATGCAAAAAATGTTTAACTGTCTTACTATTAACTTATTAAAGAAGTAAGGCCCATAAAGCGCACCAAACAGTGATTTTTTGTGCATGTAAAGGTGCCTCGTGAATCTCTCGTGGATTTTCTTCACTCCGAATGCGAAATTTTTGCTTATTGACATGCGCATTGATCCAAAAATGAGCTTTATCACTGAACAGAATAACCAGTGGGTTGACTTCCAGTTGATTTGCAGCCCAATGGTTATTCGACTTTAATTCTTGCTCCAGTTGGATCTTATAAGTTCGTAGGCCATGATCTTTACGTAAAATTTACCATAAATTTTCAGAATTTGCAAGCGTTGCTCTATTCATGATAAAATTGCAAACCAAACTGTTCAGAATAGCTTTAGTAAATCTTACCAATTTATGACAGAAAGTTGAGCATCAATTCTTAATCAAGTTTTATTACACGGCTGGAAGAAACTGGTATGGAACCATGACACATCCTAAGGAAGTGTCAAAAGACATACGGAGTTGCCGAATCACAATCTTACTATCGGTGCGAAGAAAGTAGAGCAGCTGAGAGAGTAAATTTGATTTTGCTCTCAGCTTTCTTTCCGTCTCAAAAATTGATTTAAGAATTTTCTACTTACTGCGACCCAAAAAGAAATTATGTTATATTCTGAGACTTTTGTACTTGACTTGAGTACAGATTTGTTCTTAGAATTAGATTTTTATACTTATTTCATGAATTTTATACTTATTTTAAGAATTTCTAATTAAAATTTTTAAGTATGCTATCGATTAAAAACAAAAATATGAAACCTATGCTTAGGCAACTTTCACGAACTAAATGGAACTCACAAAAAGTCCACTAGTCATTTTATGGGCATGCCAAAAAATGAAATTTTTTTTTGGAAGCACTTAAATACTAGAGACTATAGTAAAATCATTGTATATTTATTTATTTTGTTCGTATATTTAATGTATAATGATGTAAAATTCTTGCCTGTAAATTTGGATTTATCTATAAGCAAGGTAAAATCAAGGCAATAGTATGCAACTTTATTAACAATGATGAAAACTATGACAATTACATTGAAGGGTGTATAAAAGAAGTATTTATACGTACAGAAGAAAGACAAACTTGCGAAAACTTTCAAAATCTCACTGTAGTGCGTTGCAAATACGGTCCAACTTAGGAACTAATGTCAGACTTTCTACAGTAAAACGAATTTTACGGTGATATGCAATAGCGGATTATACATATAATCACAAACTTGGAGTTAAAGTCTTGCACTCACTACTGTAGAATGCTGTTACATGTTATTCACTACACCCAAACATACGAGTGTTTATTTCTTGAATTTGGAGTCTTTGGTTAAAAGAAACTCTGTTGTGTTTATATTTTTGGCCAGCCTAATATCTTTTTTCGACGAACATTTCGAACATAACAGTTTCGGCGTGCCAGTTTCAAGGACTCACAGTGAGTATATTTTCGAATAATTCACCCAGTTTTTATTTTTAGCGCATCTGCAGGAAAGCTACTACTTTAATGCACAGTAATAACATGTCGTCTCATGCTTCTCACGCATTTACAATAGAAACACTACCGAATTTAATCGACTCCCCCTACAACTGTTGCATTTCGTTTCCAATTGGAAGTAAATTCTACAGACATATGAAGTTAGTTGTTGTTGTTCTGCTAAAAAACTACAATAAGCATGCACACAAATTGTTTTCCTATTTGCCGCGTTGTATCCACGAACATATGCCGACCCTTTGCCAAAATCGCAGGAAGACATGTACAACAACAAAATATTGGGACAACGTCTTGTCGCATGTACAAAAAAAAAAAAGAAATAAATAAAATAAATAAGTTCAACCAAACCGAACCTTTTATAACCTTTTAGATTTTATGAACTAAGGGTGTAGCAGCAATGGGCATAGTTGTCATTGTAGCGAGCTTTTGTCACTCTCGCACGCATGAGTCGCGAGTCCAGATCGTCTATTTGACTTCTTGAATGAAATACTTGATACTTAATTTTTAAAATTTGATGTGTTTTCGTAAAAAAAACCTAATTTAAAGTGATTTACAATGCGTTACAAACGTTTCGACAAACTTATATACTATATGAAAAGGGCATAAAAATAAAAGCATAAAGTTGAAAATGAAGTATTAAAGTGAACAACAGACTCCTACAACACGCGCATGCGCAGATTGCTGGCAAAAGACAGACGGACAGACAGAAAGTGGGACAGACAGACAGATAGACAGTGGGACAGTCAGAGAGACAAATAGACAAATCCTGAGACAGTGAAAATGCGCAACGACAGCAGCAGCAACAACAACAACAGTCAACGCGACAGCAACAGTTTCGGCGGCCGTGCAACAATTTTATGGCAATGAAATGTCTACAAGTAACAACGACAACATTAACAACAACAAGCAGCGACAACTGCAGCAACAGCAGCAGTATCAGCGACAACAACAACTGACGACGACGAAAAGCGAAAATCACGAACCCGGAAGAATTTTTATTAGGTTTTCTTGTATTTTCCTTCGGCTTTCTATGCTCCAAAAAAGAAAAACACAAATTTTCCTAGCATTTGGAAAATTTTCTTTCTTGTTTGTTTTTTTTCTTTCTTTTTTTTTTTCAACTGTGTGTTGCATACGAAATTACTAATTCACAATTTCTCTTCCAATCAGAAACGCTGACTTTACTGACTGACAGCGCCTCAAGGGCTCTAAAACTGGACAGAATACAACAACGCACGTAATCCAATAATATATTTTCTATATATGTATGTACTTACATACATATGTATATCGTATGCTGCTAACTTTGTTGCAAGCACTATAACTCTTTTGGGGTCAATGTTGTTGTTGTTGTTGTTGTTGTTGTTGTCGTCGCTGCTGCCATTGCTCATAAATCTCTTGACAATTTTATTAATAGTTAATATGCATAGAATCTGACATAAATTGCCAATAAAAGTGCACACGCTATGAATAATTTATACGTTAAAGGAGAGAACAAAGTGAAGTATTTAAATCAGGTTTTATCATTGTTCATAGTTTTTTACGACTATTTAAATTTTGTATTAGATATATTTTAATCGAATATAACTATAACCAAATAAAAACAAGGTAAAACTTTAACTTTGGTACAACCACAGCTATAATACTTTTCACAAGCTCCTAAATATTTCTTTTCGTGTTTGCGTGCAAAACTCAAAACGTAAAAAAGCGTTACTTACCAAATTCAGAAAACTTTAAAACGGTTAGTAGAGGGCCTCCCAGTACAGTGAACGTGCGACACCTATTTAACAAAACTCGAGTTCTCCCAGTGGTCGAAATTCGAATTGCCCTTTAGAGCACGACAGAGATAAAGAATATTTTTTTTTCTATTTTTCAAACTGAAACTAAAAGAACCGAAAGAAACAAAAAAGATATCAACTATGTGGAATACATTACATTATTAAATTATTAGACCGTTAAAGTGCATAGAAAGATGTAAATAAGAAAATAACAAATCATATTCCTCTTTCTCATTGTGTTTATACAGCGGCGCCAAACAACATTTTCAACTGTTGCTTATTCATATGCCGTCAACTTTTTTAACAAATTGAGAGAGCTAAGACAGAGACCTTTGTGAGAGTGTGTCTTTGTGATTGGCCGAGGGCGCTACATGGATTTTAACTACCTTAGACGCAATAGTTTAGAAAAAAAATTACACTCGTCCGTGCTGTTCTTCACATTTTTCCAAAAAATAATGAAGTGACTATGTTTTGTTTAGGAGGGTTAAAAAAGGTGTGAATGATTTCCACTTGCTTATTTATATATAAATATAATTTATTTCATACAACTCGTTGGATCCGATATACCACTTCATATCCTCTCACGCTTAATCTATAATGGTTCATCTTTTATGGTTTCGGCTATGCGTGTTGATCCATGAATCGGTCAAGCCTTAAACACAATGAACTTCGTTCAACCTCTGCCGTCGACTTTGCGCGTCAAAGTTGATCACAGTGAAGTCGAAGTCTGAGATGACTAAATACACCTCTAAAAAACATTTCGCCTATTGTTGCAGATAGCGTGTACGATTTTAGATATCAAAAAAATTAGTCAGTTCTTATGCTTTAATTAATAAATTAGCATTTTATGACAAAATCTAGTAAATCGCTAGTTGAATTTGCCATTCACTGCCCACAGTCAATGCCTGCCTGCTGCATTTTACTGTTGTCAATTTTTTTAATAAGATTTTCGAACTTAGTTTTTAAGTAGATAGCATGCTTCTATTTGCGTTAAAACAAAGCAAAAAATAAAGTTTAATCTCAATTTTGCATTTAGCGAAACAATTTGCAAAAATTTTATTTCGGTTAGGTGGCAATTCACCGCGATTCGTAAGTTTTCGTTTTTGTTGCCGTTCACCAACGTAAAATTTGCGCACAGAGTTGCAGGATAAACTTTTCAGGTTGGAGGGCAATAAATTTAATTTTTGTTTGCTTGGAAACTACAAAATTAAGTCACATAAATGCAATTAATTTTTATTTACATATTAGACTAGTTTATTCTTGTGTGGTTTTTATCCTAAGTTGCTAAATTCGAAAAGAATTGTGAAAAGGCTACAAAAATGAAATCGCTAGCGTTTCTTGTGGCCCTACTTAATATGTTCAAAATGGCACAACACTTCCTAAACCTCCTTTGGGATACTGAAAAGCTACTTCAACTTCCGGTGCCAGTTTGGTATATAGTATGCCTTGAAAAAACTCCTAGGAGACCTGTTTTTTAACTGTTGGCGTCAATGATGAGAAGACAGATTTTTTGATATGTAACCATTTTTTGAACCGGAAGTTCGTCTGAATAGCACAATTCCAGAAAGAAAAAATAAAAATGTATTCAAGGACTTGGCATAAATACTACTAGTGACAGTTTGTAAAACAAAAAGCTTCCACTGTACCATAATACATATTTGTATCTACTACTCGTATGTATTACTATTCACTGTAAATTCAAAAATATGCCAGGCATGCAACTCAAAGTATACATCTTGTTACTATCCACTCCCGTTGCTGTTGTCTCACGCTATTTTTTTTTTTTTTGTGTTCATGTTTGGTGTAAATTACATTAACACAAACGACTTGCGGCCAAATTCTGCTGCGCATGCGCCAAGTCTAAAAAAATGGCATAAGAAAACTGGCTGAGCGCTCAACAGTCTGACGGATACCTGGCTGACGAACTGCACTCGTCAAAGCAGCAATCAATCATACGCTGCCTGGTGAATTGCACACTTAAGTGTACGCGTGCGCGTCGCTTCTTATGGAATGCAGTATGCCAGGTAATATAAGTGTGGATTGAAGTTAACGTAGAACGCACTGCAACAATAACAAGTACGTTAGAGACCTGCTTAACCAGTGGCATTCAATTTAAGATTGCTTGATTGCTGACTATCTATGTACGGTCATGTCTATCTAGCAATCTATCTATCTATCTATGTATCTACCTATCTATCTATCTATCTATCTATCAGTGTTTGATCTGCAAGATCATTTATTTGCGACAAGTTTTATAAGCTATAATTTGCACACGCCAGTGTAATTAAGCATGCAGTCAATTACAATTCAATTGGAGTGTGTGTTGCAAGACTGTGCAATGTGCCGCTTAGAGACACTAATTTGACAAATGCAATTAGTAGCTTGTAGTTTACATTGAGGATTATCAGCAGCAAGATACGAGTATAATGACCAGATGAATACAAATATCTACTCGAATTGAACAAGTTTTGTTAATTGCATTGCTGCGTATCTGTGTAACTATTTCAACGCGCTCGTTTTAACTTTCAACAGTTGTCTTTTTTTTCCGCCTGCTCTTGAGCGAGCTGCATTCAATTAATCATGCAAGCAGCGCATTTCTTTAGTTTAATATCTTTGTTAAAAATTTACTATGAATGTGAAGTTGTTGGCTTAAAGTACCTACTCTATCTGTCGGTCTGTCTGTGTCGGTCTGCCGTTCGAGCGATTTATCTAGCGCACGTCTGGCTCTAACTTAACTTAACAAAATGTTGCAACTTGCCTAAATCGAGAGAGTAGAAAAATGCATTTAATATCAATTGAAATGAATCTGTAACGTCTCGAAATAAATGCGCACGACATAAGAGAGCGTTGTGGCAGCGGCAGTTGTTGCTGCCCAAAACGCTTCCAGGTATTGCCGCAGCAGCATTTGAGAAAGCGTTTGCGAGTGGGAGCACAACGCCAATGCTTTTAAATCAAACTGCCTGCAAGTGTTTTTCCTTTTCAACAGTTTTTCACTGTTTAACTTGCCCTGTCGTCGCCGCCAGCGACTCATTCCTCATCCTTCCGCATACATTTTGTTGTTGTTTTTTTTTTTTTTTTTGAGCTAGTGCTGCTCCTTTTGTCTCGACGTAGTCGTCGCACTCATATCGCAAACTGTCATCATTTTCAAATTATTTCTCGTTGAATATCTAATCGAGATTCATGCATGATCACGGGCTAAATTGCTGCCGCTACAGCGGCTGCCTGCTAGGCTATATTCCTAACTCTGAGCTGAAGTCAAAGCTAAAGTTGGATTTGGATTACTTTAGTCTGCAACGAGCCATTGCAGACTTGCATACGAGAATAAAAGCAGTACACAGAAAAAACGGCATTCTAAATATACTCAATTTTCTTGAATCATACGAAATGATTGATTTATAAATCACGAAATCCTTAGACTAAGTAATTCTGAAAAAAAATCTGTACTCAAGTACAAAAGTTTCAGAAAATTTACTCTCTCAGCTGCTCTAATTTCTACGCACCGACAGTAAATGGAAAAAAGCAATGGGTTGTGATTCGGCAACTTCACGTGTCGGATGCCTGTTAGCTGAGGTAGTTAATACGATGACAGTTTTTGGCACCGTTCGCATGTGTCATGGCTCGATACCAATTTCCTGCAGCAAAGAACTTTTTGATGAACCGTGTAAGTACGACAAAATTAAATTAGAATTTTCTAAAAGTAGAAAATTTACCTAAAATCAAGCTTAGGGCTAAATTTAAGAATTTCAGTTCCGTTATTGAATCATGAATTTGTACTTGGTTTAAGAAAATCCGTATTCAACACACTTTGGCTACCGCTATGGATCAATTGAAGTGCGGAATCCCTGGTATTTTTTTATCAGTGTACGAGTACTTGCTGCAACGCTTCGTTGTTGGCCTTTTTGTCTGAATTGTATTGTTATTTTTCTTTGCTTCTTTCCGGCGAGCGTTGTTGCATATGGTTTTTGGCCAACTTGTTGCAAGCAACATAGCACGTTTCTCGTCTGTATGAGTAATTTTGTGCTGAAAGATTGTTTATTTCAACTTATTTTAATGCGCTTGTTTGCCAACTTTAGAGTGCATCATGCTTAAAAAATTCGTACACATAACTAAATCAAACAGATCTTGAACAATCTAAACAATTTATTGTTCAATTCTTAGCAAATTGCATTAGCTACAATTTTCTTGATTTTCTTCTTTATATTGATCTGAACTTTAACTCGTTTTCATTTACATCAATTAAGCATCAGAAGGCACATAGTGTACAATGGTTAAATAATTCAATTACTCTTGTGCAGTACAGTGCATAAGTATAAGAAGTACACAATTGTTATACTATAAAGATAATATAAAAAAAAACACGGTGGTAATTGACGCATATTAAATTTAAATTTTATAGTTTTTGCTATTGTTATTTCTGAACGATATGTCTAGAATTTCGTATTTCTAAAAAAATAGTTTTGAAAAGATATTTTTTAAGAACGAAAATGATAAAAGCTAAATTAGTTGTACTGTGCCGCTAAGTTACAGTTTAAAACTGTTTGTGAATTATAATCGCTTTAAAATTTGAAAAATTGGCTTTGGCTATGTTTTTCTCATCGTCAAACGAAGCATGATGAAATGTTACAACTATACTGAATGTTTTGATAGCTGAATGTCATAAATATCTCTGTGAAATTTCTGTTGGAAAACCTATCATAACTATATTTATAAATAAACACAAAAGCACAAGTCGATCGATCATAGTATATACGCAGATGACGTTATTATACTCACTAAAATAAAAAATTTAACAACTGTGGAAGATACTTTTAAGCTTATTTTAAGAGATAAATTTGGTCAAATTACTCAGGCGCTAAGTTATCTATAGAAAAGTTTTGTACATTACACATTTGTAAAAAAAAAAAACAATTGCAGAAAATTAAATATTACTTTTAATAATACTCATGTAAAATTTGTAAGCCACTGTTTGATTCTCGGATTAATGGTAAATATTAATAATAATAATTTAAATTTAAAAAGACTTAACATAATTAGGTACCTGTCTTCCCGACACTCATTAGTTCATCCAAATTTAGTTTAACCAAATTTCTTATCCTATCAAATATTGATTACGGGCTGCCGATCTATGTGTACTGTGCCAAATCAACTTTTAGCTCCGTATCATGCCGCAATACGCAGTAGCCTACGGGCTTTCCGTACTACACCAATCAACAACCTACTTGCTGAGTCTGGCTTTCATTCATTACAGGAGAGAGTAGATTACAGCACTCATCGGTTGATACCCAAAATAATGTTCGGAAAAAATAAGCAGTTATTTCAAATAGCTACAAGCTGTCGAAGGAGAAAACGAACTCCCAAATATCCCTCAGCTTTTTTCAAATGCACCAAACTTGTCAACAAACTTAATTTGTCAAAGCTTCCATCAGCACCATCATCTGAACAGCAACTCCCATGGCTATCGAAAAGATTTAACCAGTCCGGCAATCTACAGAAATTTATTTAATGAGCTAACCTGCAGTTATATAGAAAAAAACTGGCATTTGATTTTTACAGACGGTTCAAAAACAGAGGACAGTACAGCATTCGCAGTAACACTCAATAACAATATCATCAGCACAGGGCTACTTGATAGCTACTGTTCAATCTATACTGCAGAAGCAATGGCGTTACTCAAAGCAGTACAATTTGCCTCCAAACAAAGAGGCAAATATCTTATATGTACCGACAGTTTAGCTGTGGTTAACTCCATCCAAAACTCCTATACATCCAGCACAACAGTTTGTGGTATAAAAAATGAACTAATCCGTCACGCCAACAGAATAAAATTAATGTGTGTCCCCAGCCACTGCGGAATTGCCGGTAATGAAATAGCCGATCACGCAGCTAAAACAGCGCAAAACCACCCCTTAATGCTATTTTCAACAGCAGAGAAATGGGATATACTTAGTTAATTGACAGACAATCTAAATCAATCTGCATGATAAAATGGAGAGATTACCGCCACTACTACACCAATATAAACCCGGAAAAAGACAAGGCGATCTACCCGCGTTCTGTTAACTGCTCTACTCTCCTACTCTCCTACCGTATATCCGGCTTCGACTTGGGCATACCAGACTCACGCACGAACATCTCTTCAAAAGCAACAATCCCTCAACAATATGCCGTTTCTGCAACACATCACAGCAGTCCCTCGATCATGTCCTAAACACTTTCCCTTCCTTTTTAGTTTTAAGAACCACCCTCCTTAACTCCACACCGCACATAGAACTTTTGAAAAACATCAATGTAAATAACGTCAACTTAATATTTAAATTCTTAAGAAAAGCGAATCTCTTAAAATTAATATAAATTAAATAGAAATAATAATAATATAATAATATTCAACCACTAAACTAATTAAAAAAAAAAAAGTAAGCGAGCCGATAGTCTCAGCAGCTAGTGCTCCCTTTTAGTTGGTATGATATTTATATTGTGTCAATAAATATATAATAATAAAATAATAAATAAACCAAAGTATAGTAAATGCATACATGTTTCAAGAAACAAAATAGTTCGTCAGTTTAACATTTAATATGTTTAACAATTAAATATGAGAAGATGGCGTTAATGGAGTGAATCACTTCACCTCACAATAAATGAACCACTCAATTCCACTGATGCTATTTCACAGATATTCACGTTACATTGACAATTGTAAGATAGAGAGCAATTCCTTTTGCAATTAGCTAGATAATCCGTAAAACATTTCGAAACATATGTCTATGTTTAACTTAATAAATCAGTTAAAAAATTTGTTTGTATTACGCTTTGTTTCAAATTTTGAAAAAATTTGTTGAGCCCTATTTGGATGAGCGTCTAACCTTATAGGCGAAAAAGTCAAATAAGCCACTCCATCTTACAAAATTGTTCGGAATGCATCTTAGTTGCGTTAAGATGTTGTTCTACTTCAAATCTATTTTATTTTGCTAGGCTGCATTAAGTATATTTGTGGGTGGATTTTTTGATTACAATAAATAGTTTTTTTATATAGTTTGAATGGTTTTTATCGTTTCATTCATACATCAACATTGTCACCATGTATATTTTGTAATGCATATCAAACAGTTGTTGTCTCATCTCTCTAACTGTTGCATTCAATAAATATCTCAATGCCAACAACGCCCAAAGTGCATTCGTTTGCAGTCACTTGGAACTCACTTAGCTTAGCTTAGTATATAAAACTGTGTAATTCGTGCACTTAATATGCTCACGTTTTCGTTTTCATTTTGATTTTCGGCGCATGTCAACAATTTATGAACCGCCAAAGCGCAAACGAGCAACATGAGCACCAGCAATAATAGCAAACAACAACAACAATACAATACTTATGATTGTTGCTGTAAACAATACAAAGAACAAGCTACTCTATGCAACATTGTTAGCAGCAACAACATATGTCGATGTAACTACAATACACAATACACAAGTATCTATTACCAACGTCTCTGCTGGCATTTGGCATGGCGCGACTACTTCCATTTCCATTCATCCAGTGAAGCAGTTTTTCATTGCTACAATTGTACAAAATGACATTTTTATTAAATTATTGAAAATTGTTGACTCTGGTGCGGTCTTTGCTTAATTGTTATTAACTTTTGGTGACTTTTCTGCCTTTCCTCACACGCTTTGACATTTTCATGCCTCATGGTGTCATCAATTAACGCGCGCCTTCAATTAGAACAAATTCTCTCATTGGGTCAGTATCGTTATGGCATCTATTTATTAGATTTGTAGCAATTGAAAGTGTTATTCGATATGCTTTATGTTGAATTTATGATAAAATTTAATTAAAGAAACTCTAGCTGACTGTGGAACGGGTTCTATCAGCCAAAGTAGTAGCATCGAAGATGTCTGTGCTCATAATAATATCATAAATTCACATTAATTTTAACGACATATGCTGTACATAAATTCTTGCACCTTCACAATGTAGATAGTTGGCTGCAGTTCCAGAAGCGAGCTAAAGAAGCGAGCAACAGCAATGCATATAAATGACAAATTTTATTTTATACAATAAATTCCGTATGAAGATATTATGCTTTGAGTCGGAGTAAAGAAAGTGGACAGTTGGCTTGTGGATTATCGGATTGTAAGGCTGTGAAAAAAAACATAATTTAAGCATAATCTTATATGCTGATGTCCATCGTTACAATAATGAAAGGAACGTATGCTATACACATTTTGAAGGCTATCCATATTTTTGGTGTTCTTGCATATGCTACTGCGTCAGCTCATCCTCGAAGTTGTTCACGCAATATGACTGCTGTTGAAAAAAAAAACAAACAAAGCAAAAAATTGTATTATCAAACACGAAAATCAATGCAAACCAAAATATTCGCACAATCAGAACTTATACAGGGTGTCCCAAAAACAGTGCACAATTCTAATTTTGATGCAGGTGGCAACTAAAAAAATATTTGACAGCTGAAATTTGACATCTCCCGAAAATCCGATGTAAACTGGCCACCAAGATCGTGGAATTTAACGCCGTGCGATATGTTTCTTTGGGGTTTTGTGAAATATCAGGTGTACGTGAATAAATCAGAAACAATTCTAGAGCTCAATGCCGAGATCCAACGCCTAATCGGTGAGATAAAGCCACATCTTTGTCAAATGGTCTGTGTTCAGAGCTGCGCGGGCCATTTGCCAGATAATTTTTTTCCATACAGATAATTTTTTTCCATACATGTCTATTTTACAATGCAATAAAAATATCACCACTCGGTCAAAAAATATGCGGTCGCTTTATTTGATATTTTTCTCATAGTGAGCGATATACTCTCAAGTGGATTTTTTTTTTAAAGTGCTCTTGTAGATCCATCGCCAAAAATGCGGTCGAAAAAGTAGACAGACAGACAGACATAGCTAGATTGACTTGTCTCGTCGATCTGTTCAAGAATATATATACTTTTTGGGGTCTACGATGCCGCTCATTGTTTTCTAATGATGTATAGCCGACACTCTATACTCTATACACAACTATAAAGGACATACAGACAAACGTTAGATTAATTTTGCTTGTCTTAATAAAAAGTTGAAAAGGTTTTTGTTTTTTATACCCTGTATCCATAGTGTAAAGGGTGTATTAAGCTTGTGCAATTGTATCAGACATCGTAACAGGCAGAAGGAGTCGTGGCAGACCCTATAATGTAAATATATTCTAGATCTGAATCGGAAGACTAGTTCATATGTATATTCGTGACCGTCTGTTTGAAGAAACAGATCTCTTCAGATAACTATTCAGATTAAATGAACACTTTTTAAATTTTTGTACAATAGTCGTATAATAATGTTTTTTTTTGTTGTGATTAATTACGGGATATGCCCCCCATACAAACTTGTTCTCCATTATTAATTTTTTGTACATTTTTTTTGATTTGGTTTTTAGTTAAGTTAGAAGTGCCGAATTAAGCGTATCTTACGTCAATCCTTACAAACTATTCAATATAAGCGCAGATCGCACCACTTTAAGGGTGCAAACATGCCATTCATATTTGAGTTTTTGTATGAACATTTTTTGTTATTAAAACTATGATTCATATAACGAGCCTTAAACAAGATACAGGGTATCTAGAAGTCGAACAGACACGGCTTATTATTTTTTATGAATTTAGAAAATACGACTAATGTTTTTAGTTCAATAATATGCAACATTAAAAGTGAACCACTATCATCTCTCAAGTGTGTCTTCAATAGGTTTCACTGTACATACTCTTATATGTAAATAATTCCATTATAAAATATTTTATATGCTGCGTTAAAATTGAATTTCATGCTGCCTTCCTTTTTTCTTTAAGTCCAGTAAGCCTGTGTTTGTCTGTCTGTCTCTTTGTCTTTCTGTCTACCGGCCACAACTCTAAAATCAAATATTGGTTTGTGCGGCAGCATGCCAAATTCATGTTAACCAAGACCGATCAACACCACCTTCCCTTCCCTTCCATTCCACTGCGTTACTTCCAAGGACAGCCAATGCAGAAGCAGCGCAGTATTTTATAAAATTCAAAAGCAATTTTCAGATGTTGTTACAGCGTTATTTATGATTTTGATGGCGGTTGCCAGTTGGCGAAGATTATCAGCGCTCGTCTGAAAAAATATAGACCATAATTTAAATATGCAATTTTAGCTGCCTAACAAATTTTAATAACTTATTTTAAAATATTTTTTTCCTTTTTTTTTTTTTTTGCAGTTACACTATTGAAATCTGAACCTAAACATAAAACATAGACTTGGTCAGCGTTAATCCGTGCTGCGAAATATGGTGCTTGTCTTGAATGGCGTCTTGCAGGACGATTGTCCGCTGGATACGAACAGTCTCTTTTTGCAGCATCCTGTTTACAGAGATTATGCACAGCAATTGCTTAACATACCAACAAAGTCGGTAGGTCCGGTGGGTTTACTCTATGTTGGACAACGTGAACTGGCTGCTGCAGCGCCACACGACAAGAACATCAATATAATTGGTGCCGATGATGCAACCACATGCGTTATTGTTGTTGTAAGGCATTCAGGTAAGAAGAAGAAGCAGCAACACTAATTGGCTTCGTTTTCTGCTTTTATTTAAGAGCTGAAAAAGGATTCTAATTACATATTTGTTTGGCTTTGTACAGGTTCAGGTGCCGTCGCTCTGGCACATTTTGATGGTACTGGCGTTGATGAAGCCGTCTGCACTATGGTTGCACGCGTGCAAGAGTTGGCCTTTGGTTATCCAGAGGGACGCATCGAGTTGCAATTAATTGGTGGCTATCGTGATCCGCAAGGTTATGCTGAGGATGTCTTCTACAATATTATGCGTAAGTAGAAGTCAGTGTGTAATTTAAGAGTATTGTGCAAGGAAATTTAATTACTTTGCTTGATACTCATGTAAAATATTTTACCTATCTTTGCAGAATCATTCCACAAGCATCATGTCGAAATCGATTTGACACAGGCCTGCGTTGGAGAACTGAATACAATCATGCGTGGTGATACGCCCTTTCCGCACATCTATGGCGTAGGTGTGAACATCAAAACTGGCGAAATATTCCCAGCCACATTTCCGGAAAGAGGCCCAGATCAGCAACTGCGCAACGCGCGCATCTTTATGGGTGTACAAACGGTATTTCATTATCAGCTGTGAAATGTACAAAGCTTCTAATAAAATATGTTTCATTGCAGGTGCTTGATATATACGATGCTTCGGTTGGCATGCTACGCATTGGACCATTCAACTATGATCCTATGCGTGGTGCTGATTTGTGGCTGTCACAGACAGATGAGTTTTTATTGCAGCATTTATCGACGAGTCCCGAAGTGGAGCCGCCGCATTTCACCATGCAGGTAAGTTTTTTTTCAATGCTTAAATCATAAATGATTACTAAAATCCTTGTCTTGCAGATGCGCGCCACCATTCGCTTCATACAGGAGAATCAGTTTCCCGCTGTCACCGTTTTTCGAGACAATAGACCGCGTTATTATCGACGCGATGATTCTACGGGCTGCTGGGTTCTGGTTAGATATTAAATAAAATTAATTTTAGTTCATTTTTGGCGCAGACAGTGTGAATGTGTACTAACGCTGTTCCTGTTATAAATCATGTGTGTATTCGTTAATTTGCTTCCAGCTTACTCTATAGACCACTATTACTACTATTACTACTACTACTACTCGATAGCTTTTGCGATTACGATTCTGCTTTTTGGCTTTAATTTTATATTCTCTGGCATTATAATGTTTTTACTTTTATTCTATATACTTTAATGTTTTGCTGTTTGAATTTGTTGCATTGTTGTTTTTAATTTTTTGTTTTTTATTGTACATATATATTGAATCGACTTTCCAAACTCCATAAGTTTCTATGTACTATCTGTTCTAATCAAAATTTATATTGTAATTCATAAGCAAAATCTTTTTCCATCTTAGGTCGTAGATTGAATTTGGCACTCAAAAGGTCTCTTTCGGAACAAGCCTTATTAATGGATTTTAAATAATAAATATACCTATACACACGCTCCTATATTTATAAAAAAATTAATCAAATATTATAAATGGCAAATCAAAAAATGCATACGCAAAATGATCAGAAAAACTTAGCAAAATATTTAAACATTTGACGCAATACTTTTATTTAGTTGTAACGACGAATTTGAAATAATTACTAAGTAAATGGAATTAGAAATGGCATGGCTATTGATTATTTGAACAGAAAATTACCATATACATATATTAAAAATAAATAATATTTAATTGCAAAATGTATTTTAAAAACTATATTTAATGAACAATAATTCAAGGGAATAACTTGTTGCATATACACTTACAAGGTGGATCTAGAAATAACCAAACTTTATTTTTAAATCATAGAAAACGTAGCGCCATCTTCTTTCGAAAGCAGCTAAGTTCATGCTAATCGTTTGACAGCTTACATAATGACACACGTTTTAATAACAGCAGTTTTTGTAGTTATGACGTAAAAACAAAAGAGCAAATACTAAATTTTGTTTTAAGCTCGGTAAAAAATTTGCTGAGACTTACGAATTGTTAAAAATAGTTTATGATGGTGATTGTATATAGACGACCTGAAGCATCTAATCGTGCTGAGTTAGTGGAAAAAGTAAGTGAAATAATCGCTATCGATGCCAATTTCACTGTGAGAATGCTGGCAGAAGAATTAAATTCATCTTACTGTAGAATTTACAAAATATTAACTGAAGATTTGGGTAAAAGAAAGGTGTGTGTACGTTTTTTTAGTCAATGAATTTTTAATGAAAAACAGATTTGTCTCATCGAACACACTCCGTATTTGCCTGATCTATCACCGTGCGATTATTTTCTCTTCCCAAAAATGGTTACAGAAAGTCATCGATGCTAAAGGAAAACTCATTATACCATTCACACATAGTGTGAAATGGTAGTATTAGTTTGTAGGCATCGTAGACCCCATAAGAAGTTCAGGTCGACGAGACTAGTCGATCTAGCCATGTCTGTCTGTCCGTCTGTATGTTGTTGCGAATTTTTTGTGGACCAACGGGGACAGAACATATCTGCTATCTTATGTGTCAACTTAAATATCACGGAAAATGGAAATTAAGAAAATAATGACGTATATGCAAAAAATAGTGCAATCTGATAATTAATATTGACAATTAATTAACAAATCAGATTTTTGAAGAATTATTTTGGTGAATTCCACTTGAAAACCTGGTATAAAATAAAAATGAAGACATTTTTTTTCCCAAAATGAAAATTTTTGTATACGCTCAAATGATATAGAGATGTAGTCCTGTTAAGCAAATAAGCTTCAGCATTCTTGTAGACCCGAATAGATTTTTGAACACAATTCGCACACTCTTGTGCGTTTCCATCCGCTTGCAGCTTACGGAAATATGGAGTATTGGTTGTCAATTTAATTTCGAAAGTGTTGATGACATCAATGACTTTAATTTTTTCATGTTCTAATTTGACTAATTTTACTTAAACGTTTGCTTAAAGACGAATTTAGAGATAGTCGCCAAAAACAGCTTTTGTCCCAGAAACATGATAACATAACAAGTGCCAAATCATGGACCTATACATATGACCTCGAAATGAAACAGCAATTGTCTTGGAAACAGTGTTATTATACCACCGTAGACCGGTTAATTATGAATAAAATACAGAACTACGCTTTTATGATATATGTATACCCACTACAATTTTTTTCAACAATATTGTCTATAATATCGTACTCAGGATGGTCCGAAAGTTTATTTGAACAAGATCGTCTTCTTCGATTAAAGGACTGAACATACCCGTACCGCTATGACAAAGAATTGAATGGAATGCAGATCCCGACTTTTAATATACTTATGAAAGAAAAAGAAAAGAAAATATAAACCCAATAATAAATCATTAATAGAAAAAAAAAAAAAAATTGAAAAAATTACATCAATTATTTAACATACATAGATAATGTTAAAACTTGTTGTGAATTTTAAGCACAATAAAGTATAAAAGAAAATTATAATATTCAAACGGTTGTATTATTCTCTCTTACACATAACATTTCTTAATTATGATTGAAATACAAAAGGCAACGCCGTATGATATGTACTCATGTTTTTCAACAAACAGCTATAGTCTTTGATATACAAGATGGATCTAAAAATAACCGAAGTTTTAATTTAAATCATAGAATACGTAGCGCCATCTGTTAAATGTTGGCAGTGTTAGAAAGGTACATTTTTCTTCTTTCGAAAGCAGCTGAGTTCGTGCTAATCGTTTGACAGCTTGTATAATGACACACGTTTTAATAACAGCAGTTTTTGTAGATATGTCGTAAAAACAATGTGCAAATATTCAATTTTGCTTTAAACTCGTTAATTACTGAGACATACGAATTGTTAAAAAAATGTTTATGAGTCGTACTCAAGTTTACACGTGGGTTGCACGATTTAAAAACGGTCGTGCTGATTTAAATGAAAAAATTTAAAACAAACTAACAAACAAAACAGATGACCACAAGAATGGCCAGAGTACATATAAATCGACCGATAAATCGATAAGCACAATCGAAATAAATCGGACATGGCCCGTCTCTATTTCCGGTGACAACCAGGTTATCTGCTTGAAATTTTTTGTCAGCAAACTTGCGTTTCCGGTTATAAATTACGCCATCCGCTCTCCAATCAAACTCGAAGTTAAATCGGCAATGTGGATCTGGCTCTAATTGCAAGAAATCTTATTTTTCCTCTTCGAAAATATTGAAAATCAACTGTTGTACAAAATTTTACTGCAATAAACTGCTGCAATGTTTACTAAAATTCAGTGGAAGTATGTTGTACAAGGTGTCGGTTGTCGAACATTTGAAATATATATATATATATATGTTCTATCTACGAAAATCAAGTTTTCCGTATTAAATTTAATATATGTATGTAGACCATTCTTTTAATAAATATATGTAAATTATGTGATTTGAGTTATTTAAACAATGTTTTACACTAACATGTATGTACATACATATGTATGTTAAAAGTTACTTCAACTACTCAAACCAATCTTAATTGACCGATGCAATTTTTACGCTGCTTAAGTTTCAGTTTAATGCCATGTCAATTACAAGCAGAAGGATGCATAAAACTTCTCTTAACTGTTGCGTTCAGAACTGCTTTGTGGCCCATAAGTCAGAAGTCAATTTTAAACGTTGGTTCATGATAGATTGCTTGCTGTTCATTACCTTGCTGCCTTTGACGCATACATGCATACATTTAAAGATACTTTACCATACTTACATATATATGTATGTTTAAGTACATTTCTATCAATTACTGCTCAGTTCAGTGCATATGTATGTAGCTATATCAAATGATTACACAGATTGTTAAAATACTATGTTGCCTTCGTTCGATACTCGCAGATACAATGCATCTAAATACACTAGATATAAGTTAATTAAAAAGCCAAAGTTGGTGTCATATAAAATCTATTAGTTACAATTTACTTAAGGTCAGTTTCACAGTGTCGAGTTATTTTCGAGTTAACTCGAATTAACAATAAAGCTTCTTATTTATTACAGTCTTCACTTAGAGTGCAAATAGTAATATAATTTAGTCATAATGTTTCCAATTCCTTAAAGATAGTATCGGAGACCCCAAAAGTATACATACTAATAAGGCAAATAGTTCTACCTATGCACATTCGTCTGCCGTCTCCGTTGTACATTTGCTCCTAACATATTGGTCTAAAAGTTGGTATAAAAATATTTTATAACCAGAATATAGCTAGATCGACTCGTCTCGTCGGGCTGATCAAGATTGTATATACTTTATGGGTATGTACGATGCCTCCTTTAATGCGTTTCAAACTTTGTATTTATGTTAACCACCCGTCCATAATAAACCGTTATCTCAAATTTCACGTAGATATTGACTGCAGTAGAAACGTTTTCCGTACAAAATGAGAAAAGTGGTGGTAGTTTGTATTGGTGGTGCTATCACACTCATTGATATATATGTGAAGAGATCAGTCCCTTCATAAGAAGCCACCATGTCAATTTTTAAAGCGATATTGACCGCAATATCTGCGAAAGTAGAACTGGCTGCTCAGACCGTCTAGCAGGCTCAGTTTGAGCAATAAGCTGACTGCCTGCCGGTCAATTGTTGCTCCCTCTTGGACTTGCAGGCTGCACTCTATGCAGGTTGCGCCTATAGGCGCACTGTGGCTCCCTCCACAATCAACAAGTGGTCCAAAGCAGCATCCTTGACAACATTACTGCTGCGCCATGGAACGCAGTGGCTACAATGAGCGTCTTAAAGCCCACTCCAATCACTTGGTTTTGGCATAAGCAACGATTTCCTTTCGTAAAATATTTTAGTCGCATCGCTTAACCTCTAGTAGTAGTTATTCGAACTTTTTGTTATCCTTGATCTTATGTCAAACTGTCACTTCTGATCTTTTTTAATATGTTTCAAAGCTTTTAAGTAAACTTCTACATTTTTTTCAATGGTTAATGGATGCGAAATATTGATATTTATGTGAAGTATCCGTTCATAAGAAGCCACAATATCAAATTGCTTGAAACAAAAAATTGTCCGTAGAGACAAAGCTAGGATCATCAAACCTGCTTCTATAAAAAAAAAGTTTTTCATGCTTTCTATCACTCCCATTTATATGCCTATAAGTGAAACACCTCTCTCTAAGTTGATATTTATTTATTTATTTGTAGAGAAAGTTAAGACCACTCAGACCTGTTGAAGGATTTTTGTTTGGTCACCAAGTTGACCCATTGTGCCTCGACTCACAGCAATGGAAGTGGTCGAAGCGGACGTAATTACACATTAAAAGTTTCGGCGTTACTAGTTCAGAGTTTAGGACAGAAGTTCAAATGAAGTGAGAAAAAATATTTTTGTGCTGATGAAAATTGCTGTTGGGCGCGAACATTCCCCAGATCTCTCTCCCTGGTTTCCCCAATGGACAGACGGACATGACTAGATCTAATAGTTTCGACAAGCTAATCAGGAATATTTATACTTTATGGGATCTATGATGCCTCCTTTAATGTGTTACAAACTTTATATTATACTGATAATACCATTTCACGAATGGTATAAATATATCATTAATTTATTTTGTACAAATAAGAACAATATTTTTTTCTGAAAATTCTGTCAACTTTTTATTTCACGTAACCAACGATTTAGACGATATGCTTTGGATCATCTCTTTCCAAAAAAATACGATTACAAGTCAAAATAAAGTGCACTTTAATTTGCTTCTTGGTTAAGTAAACTGCCATTTCCAATACAAATGTAAGTAACAATTTGATTACAAACTCTAACATAATCTACACTTTGTGGTCCAACGCTGAAGTCAATTGTATATGTGTAATAATTTATAAGAACTCATTTCAAAAAATTATTTTCCATTATTTTTCATTGCAGCTCAATCAACTTTCGCGCCAACTCATTTCATTTCCCATACTTAAAGGCCGAACTACAAAACTCCCATAAATATTTGTACAAGATTTATTTGTTGCGGTTAAGTAATTGTTTGATTTATCTATCTATATTTGTAGTTATATTTAAATATGCAAACAAGTAAATATTATTGTAGTATAGATGCTGATACTATTGAATGTATAAATATGTTAATACTACTAATAAAAACTATTAAAACTCAAATAAATCTCAAGACAAGGTTATAAATATTGTATTTCAAAATATTTTACATATACTAGATACATATTTGTATTTAAATTGTTAAATCGAGTAAATCACTTGTGAACAAATGTCGTTGAAAGTAATGAACTCTGTTCAAGAATTTACATACTTCCATGTGGTTAGGCATAAATTTTTGCATAAATTTATGCAAATGCATATAGTAAATATTCTGTAGCTAAATATTTGCACAAATCCATAAAATACACAGCGTTGCAAGCGCAATTAGACACCGATACCGCAAACTGCTACAGAGTCATAATCATAGCGAAGGGGCATAGAAATTAAAACATGTATGAAAGATACTCGTATGCAAATTTGACAAAAATCTAAATTACGCCCATGGATCATTGAGTCTCCAGAGGCAGCAATAGTTAGTAGCATTGACGGCAGCTATTGCAATTGCAAATTGATTTATACTGCTCGGTGCTGCCTGGCAGAGAGCAACTGGTATGCGAGTTCCAATGCACTATATACTTATGCATATATGCAGAAAGCATTGCACATATTTGTTTTTCCATGCATAGATACATACTTCATATGCTGCAATCTGAAAATGGCAAAAACTAAACAAATGCCAGTCCAGCAATACGAATTAATTACGTGTAAACAACTGATAGAAACAAACGAATCTATGAATAGTCTGTTCGTGTATTGTGCAGATTTCAAATATTCATACTCGTACATACTTACATATGTAGGGTGTTTGAGTTTTGAAAAAAAAAATTAAAAAAGATTGTAAAGTGCCATTTACTCTAATACCATTCACACAAAATATCAAATCGTAGTGCAGCAATATAGTGGATGGTGTGGCTACCACTGAAAATGGGATGGACACACCATTCAATATTTATGTGAAGCATCCGCTCATATGAAGCCTCCATGTCAATTTTCAAGTTGACATTGAGTGCAAAAAAAAAGGCTTTTTCATTAAAAAACTCTAAAGTGTATGGGAGCTACCCCAAAAAGTACAGAGATGCGTTCATCCATAAGAAGTCATATGTTATAATTTTTATGTTGATATTGACTCCAATAAAAAAGTTTTTTATACAAGTGAAAAGTGGGCGGGAAGTTTGTATTAGAGCAACACCAAATAGTGAGCATTGCATTTCACTGTGGATACTCTATTCTTTATACTAATCACACAGAATTTGAATAGAATTATCAGTTTTTCTGAAAGTTTGTAACGCATTAAAGTTGGCTTCGTAGACCGCATAAATGTATATTCTTGTTCAGTGATGAGTCGATCTAGCCATGTCTGTCTGACTGTCCGTGTGTCCATCTGCCAGTCTATATGTTGTTGCGCACTTTTTGGGCACAAATTTTTTAAATATCAGGTTGTAAGTCGGTACATATTTTTATTGCAGTTTAATAGAGTATCAAAATTGACATGCAATGCCCACTTTTTAGAGTAGCCACCAGACAAACTACAATCCCACTATCGATTTTTTGTATGAAAATGTTTGTTATTGCTGTCAATATCACTTTAAAACTTGACATGGTAGCGTGGCTTCTTATGAAGGGACTCTTCACATATATCACATACATATATCACATATATCAATGTGTGTAATCTCATCACTTTTTATGGTAGCCCCCATACAAACCTTCCCCACTTTTGCCATTTTGTACGGAAAAGTTTTTATTGTAGTCAATACCTAGTCAATACCTGAAATTTCAGATGACAGCTCGTGGATTGGCTCGTAGTTTTCTACTGCGGTGGGTCTCACTCTCATCTAATTTTTATACCATTCACACATAGTGTGAAATGGTATTATCAGATTGTCTGCAAGTTTGTAACGCAGTAAAGGACGCATCGTAGACCCCATAAAGTATATATATATTCTTGATCAGCTCGACGAGAAGAGTAGATCTGTATGTTGTTGCGCATTTTTGGGGACCAATTTTTATGCTATCCAGTTGAAATTTTGCGCTTCTTTTTATTGCAGTTTTATAGAGTGTCAAGTTTGACCCGCCACGCCCACTTTTTGGGGTAGCCCCCATACAAACTCACCGCCCACTTTTGACTTTTTGTATGAAAAACTTTTTTGTTGTAGTCAATATCAACTTAATTATTGATATGTTAATTTTTAGTGGTCGGATGCTTGACATATACATTAATAGATGGGACCCGCCCACTATTTTGGGTAGCTCCCATACAAGCCCACTTTTGACTTTTTCTATGAAAAATTATTTATTAAAGTCAATACATATTAGGTTGAAATGCATTGTAGTGCCTTTTTATTGTCAGCCGCTTAAAATACATAGACTAACGGGTGTGGCCCGCCCACTTTTTAGGGTAGCCCCCATACAAACATACTGCCCACTTTTGTGTTTTTGTAAGAAAAACTTCTTTATTGAAGTCAATATTAGAAATGAAATGCGATATGATGCCTTTTTATAGAAAGCCGCCTAACATACATAGACTAATGGGCGTGGCCCATACAAACCCACCGTGCTATTTTGTGTTTTTTATGAAAAAATTCTTCAATTCAAATCAATATTAGCTTGAAATTTGATTTGGTGGATTTATTGGACAACCGCATCATATACATATACAAAGGGGCGTGTCCCACCCACTTTTTGAGGTAGTCCCATATAAACCTACAGCTCACTTTTATGCATTTGTATGGAAAGCGTCAATATCATCTTGAAATTCGATATGGCGGCATCGTACATATCTACTACATCGCTTCATACACATCTACTAGTGGGCGTCTACCGCCCACTTTTTGGGGTAGCCCCTATTTAAACCCCCACTTTTATGTTTTACAATACTATTTAAATTATCGTGTGAATGGTATTAGAGCTTCGGTTTAACCGAAGTTAACGTTTTTTCTTGTTATTATATACTAATAATATGAATTTCATAAAATTTGTTTAAGATTTCAAAAGATTTTACTCACTTGGCTCTAATTGCGATTGCTGATTTTCACTTAGTAATTAAAAAAGTTCTCCAAAATGAATAATTTTTATGATTATCACATTTATGCAGCTCAGAAAATCTGAATAAAAATTTTGCGCCAGAATATTTTCCTAATTACTTTTACGTACATACATACGAGTATGTAAATATGTATAATTAAAGTCAAGGATTATGTTCAATATTTCGAATATTTACTTATATGGGTGAAAGAACTTTGCACACTTCAATTCCACATAATACAATAAAATTACATGACGCACAAGTTGATGAAGCGAAAAAAAAAGAATCTCAACAGAATATCTTGAATGCCAGAAGTTTATAAGTTTTATGAAAGCATAAGTTCTCGTAAGTTTATGTGATGTCTTACAAGTATTTTCTACAGAATTCGCATGAATCTAAAAGGAAATGTTTGCCGAAAGTAACTCATACCGCAAATGTTTGTATTATGCAAATATTATGATTGAAGATTTGCATGCGTAAAGCGTTGAACTTTGATAGAGAAAGTAAATTGGACACATAACACAATCACTTTAATTAGACGCCAACACATATTGGTGGCATGGAGATTATATTGGAATGCTGCAGAGTGTTCAACTGTTCTCTACTATTATCACAGCTTGATGTACAATCTGTATGGCTTGGCGTCATCATTGCATCGTTGCCATTCTGCATGATTTCGACCCAGAATAAACAATTTTGTAATGCACGGGCTGTGTATCCCTCTGTCTGTTTGATTTCGTGGTCGCAGCCTGCAACAAAATTGCACTGTGCGCTACAATTGTAGGCCGCACATGTAGTACGCCAAATGCAGTCAAATGTATCGTCTGCAATAAATTATCTCATCAAGTATTTGCTGTGTCTCTCTCTGCACAGAATGGCATAAATACCTAAAATTCCTTTCTGGGTTTTTTTTGTGAATTCTTGTTTCGTAAGATGCGTTCTCAAATTCTCAAAATTTTAATTTACTTATGACTTTCAAAATGTTTACTTTTTTCCATTTTTAGTATTTTTTCTCTGCAGAACGGAAACAGGCAATTCCATATATTTCAATTTAACGGTTTGCCTATAACTATATAGGTAATTTTATTCACACTATGTTCTAGTTTTCAGTGTCACAACTCTTATTCAGCCTATAAACGTATTGCCTAGTTCGACGAACTAATATATATGTTTCAAAGATAGCTGCTTGATTTTGTAGCTGACCGATAAATATAACAAAAGTAATCTAATTTCAAAGATAACAGACAAAAAAGTAACCGATAACAGAACAAAAATCGATTCATACTACAGGGCTACTATTAATCTATTTCTTACAATTGTGCAGTCGTGAAATACTCTACTCAATATTATTCCCCCAATAGCATATCTTGGCAATTCGTATTCTTTAATGTAGTTGTAAGTCATGAAAATGGCCCTTAACATTGATTGTTACAACATTGACTTTAAAAAGTCTGCGATAATTTTTCTTATTTCGTTAGAATCTTTTTTATATACGAATTTTGATAACATCTTTATTACTGCTCGTAGCGTAATAGGTAAAGCAATGTTTAGAGTAATTTTAGTTACGGTTGATTTACGCTTAAAATCTAGTTAGAAAAACTCATATAGTGCACCGAATGAACGGTATCGAAAATTTTCATATTAACCACTGAATTAAAAAGATTGCGTTTGAGATAAATCGAACACTCTATTGTGGTGCATTTAACAAGCTTTGCTTTTTTATTTATTAAGTTTTATTTGAAAATCTGTTAAACTATTTGACTACACTGTTTTTGTTTGTTTTTGTTAGTTTGACATAGAAGTATTAATTAACAATTTCGGCATCAAAAATTTTCATCGATCTCAGTATTGGGCTTTATTATGAATGCAGGGCTTAAAAATAATCTAAAACGAAATAGTTGCGATTAGTATTGGAACACAATCGATAGTGGGCTCAGTCGATAGTTTTTCAAACGATAGTCGAAGCTATCGATAGACTGTCGATAGATTTTTTTTATATAGCGGTAGCCCCCATAGAAACTTACAGGACAATTTTGAAATTTTGTATGAAAACTTTCTTATTACAGTAAATATCAACATCAAATTTAATTTAGTGGCTTCTTATGCGAAACGAATGCCTCACATCTAGAGAAATAGATATAATGTCTCCATTTCAAGGGCAGCCCCATACAAAACCCACCAACCGCTTTTGGAAGTTTTCATGAAAAACTTTATCATTTCAAGCAAAATCAACTTGACATTTCATATGGTAGCTTCATATGGAATCTCATAATTATCAAGGGACGTGTCACGCCCATTGTTAGGGGTAGTTTCCAACAAACTTACATTCCACGTTTAGGTTGCTAGATTATTCACAGCTTGAAACTTCATGTGAATGGACGTTTTTCCTTGTTTTCAAAATCATCTTTCGAATTTTTTTACAATTTCTTGGATTTCTTGGAGAGCTATAAGAATTAACCAAACTATTTGTAGTTTTAGAATTCCTAATAGGGATATTAAACCTTTTTAATAATTATTGTTAGGTTCATTTCGAAAAAAAAAAATTTTTTATATAAATATTGTTTTTTCTGATATAACGAAAATTTTTGTAAACGTATATTTTAGGAATTTTAATTTTGTTTCTTGTTTTTGCTATTTTCATTAATTTATACGTTTTTAAACCGTGTACCCGTATTGTCAAATGTAAGGTATATTAAGTTATAATACGTTCCACTCGAAAGGAGGCGTGGCATATCACATGATACATATGCACATATTTTTGATTTTCATCAAAAGTAGAGCCGTTATAGTTAAGTGTAGGGTATAGAATTACCCATTATAGAATTATTTCGATGACATAAGCAAATAATGATGTAATTAAAATCATATTTTAATGCTAATAATAGCATTTTAGTTTAAAACAAATTAAAAATTGTATGTACAACAATTTATATTTAGTTCAGAATAGCTTTAACACCAAGTATGAAGTTGTTTGGAATGCTTAGCTATATATATTTGCTGGCAGTAGTTCAGGTAAACTTTTATTCTAGTATGTAAAAACTACGTTTCCATTTACTAATTAATACACTAATTTACTTGCTTAGATATCTGCAAATATAAAATTTAAAAAGCTCAACTGCAGCAATTTATCGCTCGATTATGGAGATTTCGAACAATGCCAAATTAAGGCAATCGGTCGAACAAAGAATTTCATCAATGTGCTATATAAGTTAAAGAAAACCATAAATGACAACTTCTATGTAAGTGTTTAAGAATAATGTAAATTATTATGTAGTACTAAAAAATTCAATTTTAAATTTTTAGGTGAAATATCAATTGTTTAAGTGGGAAACCGGTTGGCATCCCTTTTTGTACAAAGGCACAGTGAATATCTGCAGTTTTTTTGACAATAAGAATAAATTTCTCTTAGCGAACATTGGATACAGCTATGTGGAAAAATTTACCAATGTTAATCACACTTGCCCTTTTTTAGTAGGTCCACTATTGAGTTAAAAGTTAAGCATAAGTTCGCTAATATTCTGTATATTCTCTATTTTAAGGCTAATGATTCAATGATCCTGTCAAATTTGGATCTCGATGAAAGTGGTATTCTTTCTAAATTTCCCATTGATGTTGGCGAATATGCAGCGCACACAAGCTGGTATCATAAAAAAACAAATAATTCTTCAGATAAACGGTTCAGTTGAGTATTTCGATTACTTAAAGGTATAAAAGCTTTTATTTTTATTTTATGAAATTAAATTATACCATTCTAGGCTAGTGTGGCCTACCCAGCTTTTAATAACTATACAATAGGGCAAGCCAGGTTGCACGTGTGCAAAAAAAAAAAAAAAAAAAAAAAACTGAAAAAACGTTTGTGAGGAAAGTAATCTAATAATAACAATATTTTAAGAGATGCCAATCACTAGAAAAGTTACCTACGACTATTTCAAGCAACACTTAGAGTTTGAAGACTCATTAATAGGTCCATCTTTTGACTAGTGTTACTTGACAAGTTATTGTAAAAAATCGCGAAGGAGCTAAGTCTGTGACACTTGAAAATGAGGAATTGTTGGACGACTTGAAACTAAATAAGATTTAAAAATCCTAGAATTACATTAAATGGAAAAATCATACCATTCTCTTATAGTGTGAAGTGATATTATCAGCTTGTCTGAAAGTATGTAACACATTAAAGAAGCCATCCTTTATTTTTCGTAATGTCGTAATGATTTTCTTTGAGTACTCACATAACAAAAATGTTTGCTACCTCATCTCTAGATCCCAATTTCGGTTTACAAATACAGTTATACCCAAGCGCAATGCTATAGAAGAGCTGATATTACATGGAAAAATCATATCCTGGCGAAAAATAGCTCATTATAAAACACAACGAATGACCTGGTTGAAAGCCAGTGTGGACCTATGGAATACAGCTGTGCGGAACCGCAGCTATGTCTAACATCAATATCTTACAACGATACCAAAATATTACACTTCGTAAGATTAGTGGAGCAGCTTGGTATGTTCGAAATGACAATATACAAAGGGATTTAAGAATGCCAACGGTCGTAGAAGAAATAACTGGTTATAGCAACCATTACCTTAGAAGGCTCACCTCACATGCAAGCAATCTGGCTTCTAACCTTCTTAATAATTCCATTACACAGCGAAGACTCCAATGAAAGTTCCGCATCTTAAGTGCTTTTCGTGTTGTTTTTTTATTGTTAATATGTAAGTTATTATCAAATTTAATTATAGTTCCTAAATCGGACTCTCATTGCAAATACAATGGATAATAAAAAATAAAAAAAAATCTTCATATAATCAAAATACAGTTGACAGAGAGTGTGACTCATTACTACATTTTCGTTAAAAAAAAAATTCACATGCATTTTCACCTAAAAAATTTCTGATTTTAGCACATGATGTTGATTTGGGAACACTGTTTTTGTTTGTTTCACAAAGCAGTAATAATACGGTAGCAACAATTTTTGTCGATCTTAGTATTGTGGTTTAAATAAAAAAGTGTTTCTTACAAAACAAATGTAAGTGCGCGGGTGGTACGGAGGTTACCTCAAAAAGTGGGCATGACATGTCAATATCGATACTCTATTTAACTGCAATAAAAACAATTGTTTTTGAGGCAGAAGGACATATGTAGGTGAACACATTTCTGCGCTCAAAGTGTGTTTCACATATTCGTAAAATAAAACAAGCTAAAAATATCCTGTATGCTGTGTATGAATGCTGTTTACAAAAACAATCTTAAACGAAATAATTGCGAGTAAAAAAATTCAACGTCGCAAACTCCGAAACAACAAATAGGAGGGCAAGTTCAATTTCATGCCCTTGTATACCACATAGAGCAGGAATCAAGTGAAGCATATGAATATGCTCCGATCCGCAGTATAGCGCCACCGCAAGAAAAACATTTGCGTCTGTGTATACTTGTATATATGCCTGAGTAAGTACAATGTGTATCTATGTACAACCATGTATCTGTGCATCATGTGTGGGTGTTTTATATGCTGCATGAAATTCAGCAGAGTTTTTTTTTCGCATTTCTTACATAAAATGCTTTCAACAAAATTAATTAAGAAAAGCTTTTGACTGTTGGGAAATTGTTTAAAATAAAAACTTGAAGAAGTGAGCAGCGACATATGCAATAAATCTTTGATGGCGTTTCGGCGTCGGTGGCTGCTGCTGTTGCTGCTGATGTTTGACATTTTCATTTTTTTCCAATTGCCTAAAGCGTTGACAATGACAAATTAGCAATTTATGCTGCGCTAGTTAATTAAGATGCAGGTGAAGCAAAATTTGTATGCAGTTAACTAAAATCGGATACTTGTAAATACGTATAGTATACATACACACATACATAGCTAGGTATGATAGATACTTATTGTACGTGATTGGTTTGTCTAAGGCAATAATTAATTTACACATAAGTTTAATTGATTAGGTGGGATTACGTCGATAGTAAGCGTTGGTTCTGGTTTGATATTCATGCTGAATCAGGGTATAAAATCGGAACAGAAACCGAACCAAAACCGATATTTTTTGTAAACCGTAAACATTCACTGAAATAACATAAAATGCAAGCACCGTACCGGAACCAAAACATTTGTACCAGTATAGTTACAGTTCTCATTTTATTTCTGAGAAAAATATTTACTTAAGCATAACGTTCAAAAGAAAATAAACAACAGCTGATACCATACGTACATATGTACATATATAGTTAATTAATTCCACTTTCCCGGAACTATTCGAAAAGTCAAAAGTTACTTTCTCAGTTACAGCTACGCAAGTATGCGTAGTGCGTTTGTTTTCAGGCGTCAAGTTTATTATGAATCCGCTTAGGAATCGGCTGGACGCAAAAATATTCATACAAGTTTCGAAAAGCGGCTTGTGTTATGGATACCACTAAAAGTGGCATGGTTACTTACTTACTTAGGTGGCTCTACAGCCATCTATTGGTGAAGGTCGTAAGTAGAAAACACTCCATTCGGTGTAGTATAGTGTGCGCCACCGCCAGTCGCTAATAATCCGGAGCTTCTTCAGATCCTTATGGACCTGTTATGCCATCTTAAGCTCGGATGTCCTCCGTCATAAACCTTTAGTGATGAAGTTTCGGGGTTCGTCCGGATGAGGTGACCAGCCCAGTGCAGCCGCTGGAATTTAATGCGCTGGCCTATGTCAACCGCATCATACAGCAAATACAGCTCGTGGTTCATACGGGTCCCAAACTCGACGTCAAATCTAAGGGGACCAAAAATCCTACGAAGTTTATTTCTCTCGAACACTCCTAATGACGCTGTATGCGTTGATGACAGGGTCCATGCTTCTGCGCCAAACAACAGGACCGGGACTATCAGTGTCTTATAGATTTTTATCTTCGTACTTCGAGAGAGGGCTCTACTTCTAATTTGCTTGCAGAGCCCAAAGTAGCGGCGGTTAGCAGGCGTGATTCTTCGTCTGATCTCTAGGCTGACGTTGTTGTCGCTGGTTATTTCTGTTCCCAGATAGATGAAGTTTTCTATAACATTGAAGTTGAAATTCTCCACGCTCACTGACCGTCCAAAAGGCGCTGATGGTCAAGTACTTCGTCTTCTCCTCGTTCATCGCTAGGCTCATAAGACGTGATTGTTTCTCAATCTCCGAGAACGCCCTGCTAACCCCCGTTCGTTCGTGCCGATTATGTCAATGTCATCAGTATATGTGAGTAGCATCACTTCCTTATGGAAGATCGTGCCCGACCGTTCTACCAATGGGCTGTTGCGTAGGATGTACTCCATCAAGAGATTAAAAAAGTCGCACTATAAAGCATCACTCTGCCTAAAACCTCTCTTGGTATCAAAGCGAACGGAAGGGTTCTTTGCTACTCTGACGACGCTTTGTGTGTGTGATACGTCAACAGACGAACAATCTTTGCTGGGATACCAGATAGGGCGTTGAAGAACTTCATTCTTATCGGCGTGTCGAAAGTGGCCTTTTAATCGAATCGAATAGGTGGTGTGTGTCTTTGTTGTGCTTCTCAAAGATTTGTCGTAAAGTGAAAATTTGGTCATTGCTCGATCTCTAAGGTCTGAGGCCACACTGAAACTGGGCTATCAGTGCATCAGTGTATGGATTTTTTTTCTACATATTAATTAATTTGTTTTTATTTTTAACTTCTTTTGTGCATTTTGAGCGCATCAACAGAAGAGCGTCGTTGAAATCGTTCTTCACGAAGTTTGTTGTTCACGTAAGTTTGTTGTAAGGCAACCAAAAGAAGTCAATGGGTGTCAAATCAGCAATGAACCAATCAATTCGATGCGAATGACCCAACAATTCGATGTTCTGAGTGTACACATACTCGCTTGTTTGAGTCGATGCGTATGAAGTTGCATTGTTGTGATGAAGAATGATTATTGATTTTTTTATTTCTTCGAAGACGTCTGGTAAACAAATGGTTGTGTGGCAAACAGAATGGACGGTTCTACCTTCCATTAATAACATGGTAGCACCATGTTTAGTTTATTCTAAGAAATTGGCGACATTTGCTCGTCTTCTAAGATCCATACAGTCGACTGTTGTTAAATTTCGGGCTCATATGCATGAATCCATGTTTCGTCACCTGTTATCTTTATCAATTCAAGCATGCCAACGGTTAATCCAATTTCCATTCACTTGTTGTACGCCTCGGCCGGGATAGCCTTTAGTTCCTTCAGCGAACTTTTTTTTTTGTCCTCAATCGACTCATGACGCGTTCCCCGGAGCGGATATTGAACTGTTTTGACGGATAAAGCTACTCACCTCAATGTGGTGGACTTCCAACTATTTTTCTTGTCACATATTTCGCATAATGATGGGCACAAAAACGATGACAACAAATTTTGTGACAATTGATTGTCAGAATATGGCTGTTAATCTACATATATCTATTTACTGCAAGTAAATAGGTTTAGCTTAAAATTTCGTTCATTATAAATTTTCATTCCTGTAATAAATGTAAGCGGAAACATTACATCTATATTTTGTATTAATTAATGCAGCACACATTAATTATCTCATTTAAAGCAGCTTCTGAATTACTTTGCATTTTATTCCAAAGCAATTATCAAAAGTTGTCACTTCAGTCTAACCGCCTCATTTGCTGTCTCATAGTCTACACGTATAGTTTAGTATCCCAACACTTATCATTGCTACAGCAATTGACACGCCCTATATACGAATATATGTATGGGAGCGACCCCAATAAACATATATTTCCTTCGTCCTCTTGCAGCATGTTTGCCTTCGTTTCAAAAGACTTCATTCGGTCTAGCACAAAATATTTTTGAAATAGCATATTTCTTCAGTAGACTGTGAGTTATTTCGCTGCAACATTTCGCCCTTCGTAGAAGAGTCTGTCAATCTGTCGGCGACACTTAAAAAATTCATATTTCAACGTCGAACGTTTGAGAATGTTTTGGTTGCTACTACGAGTACTTCTGACTATGTCACAACACGAGTTTAAAACAAATGTTTTTCCCAATAATTTTATTATAATGTGTGAAAATTGAGTTTTAAATTTTTATATTTTGTGGTTGTTGCGGTGTTGTAGAGTTGTTTTCCATTTGATTAGCTCAGAAAAGTTCGTTAAAATTCCAGTGTAATTCAAAAATATATTCAAACACAAACAAGTATTTAAACTAGAGATGAGCGCATGTCTGATTTGTTAGGCACGGCCCAACACGAGCCCGAAGTTGGTATTGACAAACACGCACGACCCAACACGAGCACGATGCTAGTAATTTCGAACACGGCACGCTCCCGCGGACACGAAAAGTACGGTCTAACACGAAAATATGAAAAATAAAATTAAATTCCGCCAACATTGGGTATATACTATGTTTATAGAATAGACAGAATAGCGTACATACGAGTATGCATATCTTAGATAAGTATTAAAAGTAATGTCGATATAATCACTTTCATCAATTCGCACGAAACATGTTCATACGTCAATATTAAAATGAATTCAAATATTAACTCAAAACTCAATCGGTATCCTTTCTTCGACGTATAATTTTATGCCACTCTTAACAATAAATCATTCAAATGGCAATCGCGGCTACTCATGCAGAGGCTGAACCTATAAAACAATTTTCACATATATCGGCTGGTTTGCCAGCATTGGCTGCTCTGCTGTTGGCTGCGAGATCCTCCAAACGTTGGGACCATTGCTGTAAAGCAGCGATTTAACATAACCCAAGGCAGATAATTCAATGGTTCACGTGATCTTGGTGACTAAGTAGAATGGAAATAAAAAAGTCACCTAATTTTTAGTATCCATTTAAGCGCGCGCTAAATGGCAAATCTTGTTGAAAATAAACGCAGTTCCCATCGTTTTCATCATATTAGGCGAAAAAATAGTCCGATATCATGGCAACATTTTCGGAAAGGCGTGGAAAGGATAAATGTTGATCAGCTTCAAAACTGGCTGCTACAGCGGCAACCTTTTTTTTCTTTACGCGCGTTTCGTTCACGGGTTTGTAGGCTTCTGGACGTGTAAAATTTTGACTATTTCTAAACGTTGTGGCAACCTGACTTCATTCAAGTTGAAATGACATACCTTACACAATACACACAATATATTTGGTAGAACTTTTACAAAACAGGTCCGGATTGGATCACTAATGGTTAAACCCTTAAAACAAATTAATGATTGCGTATGTTCATAGAAAAGCATAAAACATTAAGATACGAATCCTGCACAATGGCACTATATTTATGCTACAGTTATGTGAGACAATGCGATAATGAATAATTTATAGAGAATTTGTCATGTTTATTTTTGAAATTATTTCGTATTCTTCGTGTTTTTTCGTGTCACAGTACTCTTGACTTCCACTCACGATACACGCACGAAACTTATATTACTCAAACCGTGCACACGCGTGGCACGATGTCACGACAAAAAGCACGGCACGCGTCCACCTCCAATTTGAACTATTATTCTGGTTCAAACTTTTTGTTAGGTTAGCGAGCTCAGTTGAACTTTATGCTAATAAAATGCAGACTAAAACTGGTTTGCATATAAATTGAATGACCGAATGACTTTTTCCCTCTATATATGAATATACCTTCCCTATATATATGAATAAACCTTGTCTATTGTAGAAGTTTGTGATTGGGTAATATATCAAAATGTTGCATGGTATGCAAGTGGAGAAAGTTCTTTTCATTTTTTTTCACAAAGGGTTCGATATTATCGTACTTCAAACATTACAAAAAGTAAATTAAGCTGAGTTTTTAGTTTGCTGGAATAGACGCATTTAAATGAAATCGGTTCGCTATACTTAATGAATACTAATATTGCAGAAGTATATAAAATGTTGAAAGTGCATAGTTGCAAGAAAAATAACGTTAAGAGTGTTGAAAATTGTATTTATATATGAAGGTAGGGCAGGGGGAAGAAGAGGCAAGGGGAAGGGCAGCAACGCGCTGGGTACCAGCTAGTAAATAGATACAATAAGGTTTTTTTAGTTGCTTTTAATTTTAACAGTGATCGCAGTAGCAGTTGAAAATCACGGTAATTTCAAAACCAGTCACAATAATCACTGCTAATCAAAAATCACTGACTAGCTCATCTCTAGTACAATTTGATTTGGTAATTAATTCGCAGATGTGAACACATTGGTGTGGCACGTGGTGTGGCAAGTGCACTTGCAATTGAAAGAAAAATGAAAAGTTGGGAGGAAGATAAATGATAACCGCTTCTGACGATACTAACAGCAGTCAACGATATAATCAAATCTGTCAAATCGGTGCCTTCCCTCCATTTCATAAGAATGATTCAGTTTACGAAATTTTAACAATTGAGGGTATACCACTAATCAATTCCATATATATTGCAAAATATGGAGTTGCTTACCGATGCCAGAACATCGTACATTTATTCAATTATTCAAGTAAAGCAATTAAATTTCAACAGCGCAAATTTAACAAATATTATGTATCTGTATATAATACGCCAGCAAGAAACAGCAGATACAATCTTCGCTTTTTAATACACGCTATATTCAATGCAAAATATTTGTTGTAATTGTATTGTATATCTACCCGTATATATGTATGTATCGTATATAAATACAACCAATAACTTTGTTAAGCATGCGCGTGCTGTGATTTTTGGCATATTAAATAATTATCTTTATTTTTAAGTGCAATTTATCTGCGAGGTTGCATTGCATTTATCGTATTTTTTTGCACTTATGTAGAATGAAAGTGAACTTTCTTTTGCAATTATTCAGTTGAAAATTATGCTGCGAATTTTATTTCACTTCAATTGTTGGCGTTGTAATAAATCTGTATGTTATAATTTTTATAATCTTATGCTCAATATAAGCCAATGTCTGCGATCATAAATCAAATGGAACTGACGTAGCGCCGCAAACACGGCGACATATTAAATTTACAAGTTGATTTTGATTTATGTGAAAATGGTTTGTAAATATAAGTAAGTATTTGTTGCGCTTTAAGCTGGCACTTCACATACGATACAAGCGTTAGTGAGATACATACGAGTAGCTATATACATACATACAAAGTTGCAGATACTTTTAGATGCTGTCGCCTTTCATTGGCGACGACACATGATTTAACTCAATTTTAGAGTTAGTCTAAGCCACATCAATGTTGAGGCTTTTGTACAATTTGTGTCAACTGCAATTAATTTACAAAATGAATGAAAAACTTAATGTCATCTAATGAAAATGTTTTCCAAATAGTTTTCAGCAAGTTTTCAAGCGTTCAAATACCACAGCGTACTGTTGAATTTCTAAAGTTTGAAGATATCTTAACACAAGTTTTAACTTTAACTTTGAGGTGCCAAAATCCTTAAAAAAGTTTGCTATACTCTGTATTTAAAACTTCAGATGTTTCATTTCACTGTTCGGTGTGCCATTTCAGTTAAATTTCTTTATTTACAATTCTCTACTTCCGCCTACTCTACTCTTTTTTACGCATTTCAGCCAGAATTGAAAGTTTGACGGTTAATTAAAATGAAAATGAGTAGTTTTGTATTTCACAGAAATGCAATTCTAAAAAAAGAAAAAAAAAGTCACAGTAGTAAAAAAAAACTGAAAACAAGTCAAATTCCTGTTGGCATGCTTCAATTAAGACTTAAGTGTGCTACAGTAAACACTCTCTGTGTGACACTAAGTTATGCACCATCGTAAGCTGTAAAATTTAACGATAACGCACTGTATCTGCATGCAATAAATCTGCACATCTTGACCTATATTCCGTATCTGCAGCTCGCCGAAGTCGCCTTACAGTTTTATTTATTTTAAAATCGCTTGCAACTCAACAGTTCCTTCCTTCGTTCACTGGCTCTTTTTTTATGAATTCGCCTGAGGGATTTGGGTGCACGTATTCAAACGTTCATTCGAATGCAGCTTTTATCAACTCTGACACAATTTTAGCAGTTATATCTTAATTAAAACTACTGACAAACAAATTGCTACTCTACCTCTGCCATGGAAAAAGTTTTATTTTATTCTTTGATGTGAAAGGACTTCTGAAATGCAACTCATCTTAATACCTATAAATACATATATAATGCAATGCAGAAATAAGTATATAGTTTAATTGAATTGTACTTTTAAATAAGAAAATTTAATATTTGGAAAAGTTATTTAGTTTAACGATATCCTTCCCACTTTCCAATTTTATGTGTTTGTTAGAAAAACTTTTGTAGTTAAATCAAGATCAGCTTGAAAATCGGAAAACACGAACAACGTCTTTATTTTTTATTTACTAGCGTACCCGGTATGAGTTGATACGTACCCTCTTTTCGCTTATATATTGTGGCACCACCAATTTTTCTTATTTTGCTCGTTGTCCTTTACATATGTTTCAAATCCATCTGCGTTAAAAGTTGCTGAGATATAATGATTTGGGTTTTTTTCTTAAATTTCATGAGCGGAACACCATCTCTCTATATAATATAGTTACTGAGATACAACGAATTTGGTTATTCTATCGCCAATTTATCCAGTGAATCTTATATCTTATACCTTACATATGTACCAAGTTTCATCTAGCTGCGTTCAATACTTTGTGAGATATAACAAATTTTATTTTTCTCTTAAAAAGGGGGAGGTGTGTCAATGCCCATTTTTCAGTGTACTCTATTTGCTCCGCTGTCTTTTTTACATATGTACCAAATCTCATCCATCTGTGTCTTGCTGAGATATAGCCAATTTGGTTTTTCTCCTATGTAGGGGTGTGGTACCGCCTTGTATATATCTATACCTAAACCTTTCATGGGAACCTGCCTGTCTATTTGTGAAAACCAATCGAAAATCACCGCAGTAGTTCCTGAGATTGGATGTAACATACAGGCATGAAATTCGGTTAACTTCAATTTATATATGATAGATTTCTTCAATATAAACATGAACTTCCATATGGACGCCAACTTCACATACATGTTTTAGGGATAGACTCCGTACAATCCCACCATGCATGAATTTGACTTCAATAAAAAATAATTTATAAAGCAGCTGAATATCATAAAAATTGATCCCTAAAAAGTACGCAACAACTGCCAGACGGGCAGACAATCGGACATGACTTAAACGACTCGTCGAGCTGATCAAGAATATATGTACTTTTAGGACTCTACAATGTCTACTTTAATAAGTTGCAAATTTTCTGGCAAACTGATAAAAGCAATTCACACTATGTGTGAATGGTATAAAAACACACGTAAAAAATTCACAGTCTCTCACTTTTTTTTGTTCAATGTATGTAACTGTCTATGGGTTCCGCGAGATGACCTTTTTTAATTTTTATTCTTTTCCCCTCAATGTGTAATTGTTGCCTGCTGCTCAATATGTAATGGTGGAAGGCCCTGACGAAGCAGCCGCTGTAGTCTTAAAAGGGACTTGTTACGCTTCTGGAAAGAGGTGCTCACAGACATACATTGCATCTACGCTGTTGCATTTAAAAAGAAATTGCATAACATTTTTTATCGATTGTATCGACCGCTGGAGTTACTAATAGTTAATAACAGCTCGACGGTACAAAACAATTATGTCATATTCATGTGTGTGCCAATTCGTTGGCCTATTTATCCGTCTCCATGTACTGACTCGAAGTTTTTCTTCAGTTATGGAGATAATCCAAAACTTACATATAAATTTTATTTTTTTTTTATTTTTTCAAAAGGTTTTAATCATTAATAATTTAATCAGATTCATTAAATTTGAAATATTCCTTAAAACTCTGATACATATTCTGCATTTGTAGCTGATTTTATTAGAGATAAAATTTTTTTTCTAATTCAAACATTGTATTTCATAACAATGTAAGGTATTATAATGTCGGCTTTTATCACTTTTATTTATTTAAAAATGAGTTAAGTGCATTTTATTCATTTGCCGTTGACTTGTATCTCCGCGCCCTGTTATGAATGCCGCCTGCTGAGTAATAAATAAATAAATATACATATATACATAGTATATATATAAATGTATGGTACAAACTCGCTTACATGCAAATTAGCACCTCTTAGATAAAATCCCATGCATTAGGTTAAAAACTATTAGCAGACTTGTTTTCGTTTTATTTTTTATAGCTGAGCCTGAGCTCGTAAAAGTTGACATCTAAGTTACTTGCAATTGTTTTTATTCTTTTTGCACTTAGTGAGTGCAAGTGAAGAATGTGAAGAATTTCCATTTCAATTCAATTTCGATGTCATTTTGAATTATATGGAGTGTTGTGTCTTAATTCTGTTCTAATTTTTAATACGAAATTTAAATCGCTTAGGGGCCTAGTGGCATAGCAACTTCCTTTCTTTCCCTTGAACAAAAAAATCGTATAAAAATAGTTCACAAACATTTGAAAGCTCCATGTTTCTAGAGATCATAGACTTGGGTAGGTTTATCAATATTTTAAAAATATTTCGTATTGTATATCAGCAAATTATTATAAATTGAGTCATATATATAATGCCGGTTCTCACTTTCATACCATATGTGAAATTTTTCACATATGGTATGAGTTTGCGATTTGAAATCACTTGTCATTGATCAAATGCAATTCAGTATTTGATCAATGATAAGCACTTCGCCGTATCTCCATTCGTTTTGATAAGACAAATTTGGACCACATTATGAAGCACTATCTGCAGTGCTGAGTGAAGCATCGCGCGCATCAATTCAACCGGTTTGAATGTAATAATATCAGAATATTTTCTTTAAAACATGTTTAGCATGACTTCCTTATGGAAGATTGTGCCCGATCGTTCCACGAATGGGCATTGGCGTAGGATGTACTCCATCAAGAGATTGAAAAAGTCGCATGATAAAGCATCACCTTGCCTGAAACATCTCTTGGTATCAAAGGGTTCGGAGAGGTTCTTTCCTACTCTGACGACGCTTCGGGTGTGTGATAGCTTCATCCTGCAAAGCCGAACGATCTTTGCTGGGATACCAAGTTCAGATAGGGCGTTGAAGAACTTCGTTCTTATCGGCGTGTCAAAAGCGGCCTTATAATCGACAAATATGTGGTGTGTGTCTTTATTGTACTCATCGGAGCCTGCCGCTTCGATATTCTTCAGCTTTTTAATTACTGAGTCGACCTCGTTATAATTCGTTGGCTCTACAACCAGACTTCCATTATTGTTCTTGCAGAAAGAAACTCCGGGCTTGAAACCTTCGGTCAGACGCTTGACCTTTTGATAAAACTTTCGAGATTCATTTCTTTGACATAACATCTCAACATCCTCAAGCTCACGCTTTTCTTGTTCGTTTTTTTGCGTCTGAAAAGGCGATTCTCCTCTCTCCGTTTCTCACGATATCGCTCTCTAACAGCTCGCGTTGCTCCCGACTGCAGACTTCGTTTGTAAGCGGCGTCTTTCTCTGCAGTAGCTTGGCGACACTCAACGTCATACCAAGGGTTCGTCACAGGTCTGATGTACCCAATGATCTCCTTGGCAGCCGTATTTATGGAGTGGGAGATATGTCTCCACTGTTCACCTATATCTTCAGAAGCCGGAGAGGACTCCCGGAACAGTTGGGAGAGTCTGGCTGAAAAGGCTTCGGCGGTCTGTTGTGATGGCAGCTTATCGACGTCTAGCTTTCGTTGAGTGTTGGGACGTGCGGAATGCACCATGCTGAGCCTGGTGCGTACTTTGGCTGCCACAAGGTAGTGGTCCGAGTCGATCTTGGGACCTCGTAATGTTCGCACGTCCAACACGCTCGATGCGTGCCTTTCGTCGATCACAACATGATCAATTTGGTTTCGTATCTTCTGATCGGGACTGCGCCAAGTAGCCTTGTGTTCTCAGAAAAAAAGTATGAATTTCTATATATCCGAATGATAAACACATTCCCCTTTCTAAACATTCTATATCTGTGGCATTCTTGCAAGTGCTACTCTCTATCACTCTCCGTGTATTGTTTTGTTTTATTCCCTTTGAAATTTTCTAGTTTGGGGAGTTTTAATAGTTTTCTTTTTGTCGTTAATTGATAGTTGATAGTTAATATTTTCGGTTTTTCTATTTAGTGTACACGTGGTGCGAAAACGATGCATGGTTAATCGAATTAGTCGCTCAGATGAACGATTAGAACAACCGTAATAAATTTTGAGTATTAATTTTGAACGGTTCACTTATTAAATTTCAAATCGTTCGATAAAAATCGATAAACCTAAGAATCGACCGATAAGAATCGGTCAGGTTGGTCGACCGATAATAGTCAATTAAGTTTTCGATGTCGTCAGTCTTGCTTTGTTTTCAAGCTGAGAGGTTGTTTGCGCGCACAGTTTGCGCGCATTTATACTCGTAAAACTTTAATTATTGACCGAGTGAGAGTAAATTTTTGAATTTAAGTGTTAAACTAAAAGTAAACAATAAAAGTAATTGCTAAATAATGCTTTGAATATAATATTCTAATATAATAATTAACGAAAAACCATAATTTATTTGCATTTAATGCTCGCGTCTGGCAAACGCCGTCTTTTCTGCGTTGCCTGTGTTTCGCGCATATGCAGTGCCGCGCGTTAGAACGAGACAACTATTCCGCGTTGAGTATTTGTTTATCAGCGTATTTTGTTGTTGTGCAGTAAACAAAAAAAAAAAAATAAACAAAATTGCATAATTGTATGTGTCTGTTATTGTTCTACTATAAAAAAAAGCCGGCAAAAGAAAAACAAAGTACATAGTGCGTAGATATACGCGCCAGTTTATTAAATGTGCATTTAAAACAGCAACAAAAAACAAAAATGTTTTCCTATCCTTTTTGCTAAAACGAAGCACAAAACGCAAAAAATGCGAATAATGAAAAGCGGCAAAAGCAAATACGAATACACAACAAAAGTGGAATGAACTATAAATGAGTGTCGAATATTTATATATGCAGCAATAAAAACGGAAAATCATTTTGCTACTATTTAATTAATTTTCAAATACATAAAGAAAATAATTTAATTAAACAAAAATGTGCTATAATATTTATTAAAAAAAAAAATCTAAATCGAAAGGAAATTTAATTGAATTGAATTCTTTGTCATGTACAACGGTAAAATGTTGTACGTTGTCAGGGGCAGTGGTGGGGTAGCTGTAGGAGCGAAAGGATTACCGGAGCATTCATATGGAAATAATTCGTTTATAAAAAATCTGTTTACACATTTGCTTTTAATACTTGCGATTGTAAACGTTTCAGCGACAAGTCAAGGTGAGTAAAATATGAAAAATAAATTTTTCTTGCTTGCCTTTTTGTTGTTTTAAATACCTACGTTTATCTACTATGGCTTTCTACTATGAACAATGTACTATCGCACGTGTTCCGGTTAGTGAATCCGAATAATTTGTTCGGTTCGGTTTCATTAAAATGTCCGTATTTCATAAGTTTTGGAAGAATTTCGCTATTTGAATTCACTTTGTAATTGCAGTATGGTATTCATATTCTTAAGGTCTGATAAATTCAACTATCAAAATTCTTCGGAAAATACAGTACGGTCCATTTTAACTAATCCGTATGACACGACGTATGTACCTGTATTAATGTCTGGTTTAAGTTTAACCTAAAGTTAACTGTCTGTTATATTGAATTACGTCTTTTAAAATTTAAATTGAAGTGTCCGTTGAATCGAACCGGTTAATTTCATCCAGTTAAAATCGAATCATCTAGTTAATATGTGTATTTGTTTGTTTATATTTCTTTCATTGTCAAAATAAATCGATTACAAATCTACTACGTTCTCAGTTTTTTTTGCCTATTATTATGTTTTTTTTTACTTTTTCTAATCTTACTGTATTCTTAATGGCTGAAACTATAGAAACTGTTATAGTTTATTATAGCACAGCCTCAATCAAAACGTATCTAACCATACTTCACTTGTGAAAATCAATCAAGCCATTTATCTACAGAAGAATATATTTAAAAAACATAACTCTTCTTAGAGCGGTCGAGTAAAAGTAGCCCTAAATCTGATGTTAACAATGGCTGAAAAAAATCAGGCTCTTATAGAAGGTAACTAAATCTGGCGTGGATTTTTTGAAATGAAATGCTTCGATTCTGGAAAGACTTAGACTGAGAAGATTAGAAAACAACGAATATTTTTAATTTTATATGGATGGAAATAAGCAACGTCTATGTAGTATTTGAACTATTACAGTTCGCAAACGAATAAATACATATATAAAAAATTTTATGTCGAATTCATATTTCTGTTTTGCTCTTGCCTGACTAACCAATTTAATCGATTCAGTTCGTGTAATTTGTGATGCAATCTATACAATATTTTAATATATTTCATCAGCCGTTATCAGTTGGAAGGTATCACATTGACTACGACGAAAATGTAAATATTGAATTGGGCCAAAAGCCCAGAAATTTGCCAACGTGCAAAAACTCACGCATCATGTGTTCCATGTTTACTCACACTTTGGCATGACAAACTAATAAACTCATTCACATGAACATCAACGTAAATTGAGTACTTGAGCTCAATTTGATAAGCAATAACAACGAAATTTATTTAAGCGATAATTTTTGTACTTGTCACCAACTTGAATGTTTATCTAACTTTTTATCGGCCCCACTATACCCTACATAGGGGACTAAAATTTACAAATAAATTGTGTTTATAAATTAATTTACATATAAAAGATTGTATAGTTACCAAGAATTTTTATTGAATACTAGTATTAATAATGAAAGTATTCTGTTACCGATTATTAGCACGATTAGCGCAGGCAATAGGAAAACAGTTTACTTGCGAATCTGCACTTCAAATTTCGATGGATTTGATATTCCGCATGAAAAAGTTAAATTATAATGGTTTAAATTACCATTTAAACTAATGGCGCAGGGTACTTTTTACTTTCAGTAAGTTTTGTTTTCAGTAGTTCTCGGTTCTTTAATATTTGTTTGCACAACAAATCAAATGTAGATATGCCAAAGTGAATCACCTTAAGACAAGGACGTTCCTAATTACTTGTAGTATTATTGTTTTTTTTCTGTGGAGCAAAACTTATTATCTTTCTACTCGTATAATTCAACTACCTGCCTCATGAAATACGTCGCATCACTAAAGTCACAAAAAACTAAAACAAGTGTATTTATTGTCAAATGCAGGTAGAAAAATTCGTAGTTAATTTAAAAATGTGCAAAAGAAGAAAATGTAGAGAAATGCACTCGTATAGTTAGGAAATTTTACCTAGATAATTTAATTTAATAATTTAAAGTTTTCGAAATTTTAAATGTAATTTAAGCACTAAAGAGCTGTTTCTTTGTTGTATATGATTTATTCTTACATTGGTACTGCACTCAAAGAATTTTTTTTTTAAACAACTTCAACATTTGTTAATTGGTTCAGGCTCAGGTTTTAACCTGACGACGACGGCATGTTTCTCTATTGTTACATTTATATCTGGTCTTTCATTATTGTTCAAATTGTTTACACCCTCATTATTTTTATCATTTTCTTTTCTCTGTTCCATACCATTTTTAGAATTTGATGTTAGCGTTAAATCGGTTGTATCTTTAATCGATTTTGTTAAATTAATCAAGTTAGAATGATTATATTTTATAGATACAGTTACAGTTAAAATGTTTTGGAAACTATTGCCTGGAAATATAATACAAGGAAAATCAACTAGTTTACATGTAACTATGATTATCATGGTGTACCATATTATTAGTTCTTTACCGGTTTTCACTTTAGAATTAGAATTTTCTGAATGTTGAGAAAAATAAATATAAGATGCTCATTGAAATAAACAGTTTCTTACTACTTACGAACTTATAAAGATTGTACATATTTCAGAAACAAAAAAATTGTTTTCCGGGCTATGCTGAAAATTCTCAGTAAATACAACAATCAGATGGCGGCATTTCTTTCGTATAGTCTATATATAAATAGACAAGTGCAAATCATTCACACACTTTTTAACCCTCTTAAACAAAACATATTCGCTTGATTTTTCTTTTTTTTTGTTAGGAAGAATGTGAAGTGGAGCACGGTTGAATTTAATTTTTTCTAAAGCATTGCGTCTAAGGTAGGTAAAAGTCAGGTAACGCCCTCGGCCAATTACAATCTGTCTCACAAAGCTCTCTCTCTCTCTCTCTCTCTCTCTCTTTCTCTGTCAGCTCTCTCAATTTACTAAAAAAAAAACAACAAAAAGTCAAAGTGAGTGACGGCATAGGAGTAAGTAACAGTTGAAAATGTATTGTTTTGGTTTGTATATACACAATGAAGGTTTGTATATACACAATGAAAAAGAGGAATATGATTTGTCCATTTTATTTACATCTTTCTATGCACTTTAACGGTCGAATAATTTAATAATTTAGCGTATTCCACATAGCTGCTATCTTTTTTGTTTCTTTCGGTTTCTTTTGGAATAGAGAAACAAATATTTTCTATCTCTATCATGGTTTAAACGGCGATTCACATTGTAGAGCATGTCGATCGAGCAGCTTGTCGTTCGACATGCAAAAGCATTTTATGTTCAAAACAGTTGTGGGCACACTTGCAAACATGTTGGCGAGCATTAGTTGAGTGTGTTTTTTGATAGTGTTTTTGTTGGTAAAATTTTAGAAGAAGAAGATGAATCAAACAAAAATATATAAAACAAAAAAGAGAAAAAATTGATACACCAACAAAAATTGTTATATAACTGTGCATTTATTAATTCCATAACTGCGCATTAATTGTTGCAAATAAATTGCTTACTTATGGAAACACTCTTTCTGTGCGGGCATTAGACCAGGACTGTCCAAAAGGAGAGCTCCCAAAGTATGAATCATTTTTAAGTAATAATTTGTACAGTGTGCCAAAATACAACACCAATGCAAGGTAATTAATTAATATTTTTGTTTCTCTTTAGAATCAAACAGCCGACTTCGGCATGCAAAAGAATTTTCGATACAATCCCGTATTATGAATATTTTTCTTATTGGGTACTTTAAAGATAAAAGGTCGAATTTCGATCACTGTAATTCATTAATATGTCATGTAAAAATATTTCTCCAGCAAGCATATCGCGATCCTTGATGCAGATCTAAAAATAAACGAATAATTGATGCGTGCTATAAAGAATCATTCAATTGTTTGTGGCGTAGCAGATACAACGAATTCGCTAGAATTTGTACACATATAAAATGTATCAGGAAAAATAAGGTCAAACGGAAAAATGAGCGGTGTCACACCTCCATATAAGAGAAAAATCATTGTGTTCGGAGCAACGCACACCGGTTACACTAGTTCCATATTCAAAATTAAATCAGATAGAGTTAGATCATATAGATTTGTGTTTAAGTTAACACACTCTGTTAATCTACAATAATCCATGTACAATGAAGAGATTCGCGTGGAATATCGGTGGTCAAAACAATTTATTTTTCAATATTGCATATTTTGCAAACTCTATTCAGTAAAAAGCTGAATAGTTGAAAAAGTGCTTTAACAAGAAACAACCCTTCCAAGTTTAAGTCATAAAATAAAATCTATATTTAAATATATATTGTTTTTTTTTTTTTAACACTTATTTCCTTGCTACTTGAATAACTTCGATAACACTGCAACTTCTCGCGTCCTCCGGCGTTATCAGAACTGCCGCACCAAGCCAATTTAAGCTGGAAGCATTTTGAATTTGTGCCACAAAGCGATATTTATCACTGCCACCTTAGAGAGTTGCGTCGGGAATGCGAAGCATTCTGCAATACATAATAACAACCCCCGAAAACATGATTGTAGTATGTGGATATTTTTTCATGCAAATGCTTTTAGATTTAGTGTTGCGTCAATAGGAAGTAACACCATATAAAAGTGAGCAATGAAAATAGGTCAAACAGAAAAGAAAACAATTTTCCAAATTGTCATAATGACTTTACATAAATTTTATTCTTTTTAAGCGTGCAAAGATTTTTTGTGTGTTAAAGTTAACATTGAAGCTTTAAAAAAAAAACAAAAAACTGTAACTCTACAACGCCAAAAAAAATCAGCTAAGTATATTAATAATGAACACCACTCATAAAATAGTATAATTAATGTATATAGTAGCTGTAATTAAAACTCAGCTATAGCTACGCATTAAATTGCCCCAAAAATTAGTAGGTGTATTCATACTAGCATTGAAAAGACAACCAACCTGAAACTACTTGTATATATCTATACGAGTACCAGTTTCCTTCTCTTTTATTATGTTTTACGACGACAGAAAAACTCTGAGTTAAGCAAACCTGACAGCAAAATGCTATGCACAAAATGTGTGCTGGAATCCTTTTTGCAGGATTACTTAACACTGTCACGCTGCCCATTCGCCTGTTTCTTACTGGGAATTGTCACAATTGTTTCGGTGTGGCTTTTGTCTCATGGCTGGCTAACTGACAGCATTATATACATAGAATTTAGTCACGTTACGTGCTACAATGACTGACATGTTATTCTAATTTACCCTTAAAAGGGTGCGTTCGTTCGTACCATATGTTAATGCCTTGGGTCATACTCAGATTCAGTGCTGTATGTAGAATACATACTATGCCACTTGGATATGACAGCAGCAAAATGTCATTGCTTGTTTTGGTTTGTAGTACTTTGAATGTGTGCTTTTTTTTATCAAAATGAGGTCACACTTTGAATTTATTTGAGTTTTGTAATTTGTGTTGGTGAACATGAATGAATCAAATTCCAACAAGTGTACAAAAAAAAGTTCAATAGTTGAGAGAATATAATTTTCTTAATACTTTAAATGAAACTTCGCAGATGTTGTAGGATTTTTTTTTATAAAATTGGTAACACTTATGGTTGTACCAAGCATTGTTTAACGGTACAACTTAACGATTTGTATAAATATAGTCTAGTGTTAAAAAAAGGCATTAATACAAAATTTATTTGTATAAAATATACCTCAAAAGAAGAGCTATAGTTGAAGTACTTGACGATACGAGTCGATCTACCTATGTCCGTCTGAAAGTTGTTGCGCATTTTTGGGGACCTATTTCTATGGTACCCAGTTGTGAATTGTCATATTTTTATTGCAGTCACTTAAAGTATCAATATTGACGCCACGCCCACCTTTTGGAGTAGCTCACATACAAACCCACCGCCAACTTTTCTGTTTTGTATGAAAAACTTTTTTATTGTAGTCAATATCAACTTAATAATTGATATGGTAGCTTCTAGTGAACGGACGATTTCCATATTTATCAATGTGTGTGACCCCCCACTTTATGGGGTAGTCCCCAAACAAACGCTTGAAATTCGATTTGCTGGCTTTTTATGAACTGCCGCTTCATATTAATATTAATGGGCGTGTCTCGGCCAATTTTTGTGGTAGCCTCCATACAAACAAATGAACCATTTTTGTGCTTTTATATGAAAAAGTTTTTTAACTACGTCAATATTAGCATACATATACAAAGGGGCATGTCCCGCTCACTTTTTGAGGTAGCCCCCATACAAACTCACCGCTCACTTTTATGTATTTGTATGAAAAACTTCATTTAAGTGAATATAAGCTTGAAATTCGATATTTTTTCCCTTTGTCAGCATAAAATTTTACTTCAATCGATTGTATTAATTGAACCACGCTATTAATATGGCTATAAATATTACAGCAGTCTAATGATAGAAGTTACTTGTCACTTATAAACTTGTTTAAAAACTATGAGCGTCAACTTTTACATTTTGAAAGCACTTTTCAGCCTTTTTCCGTAATTTGCTTGTCCCAAATCTATCAAACCATTTGTTAAAAATACACGACAAGTTTCGTAAATTTCGTACTAAACATTATGAATGATCATAGATCAAATTGACAGAAAAACTGGCAGGCTGAGTACTAAGCTGAAATGCATTATATCCTTTTTGAACTGATATCAGTTTGAACACTCATATGAGAAGACAAAACGCCTACTAAACTACTCAGCAGAGCAACTCATATGAGAACTCATAAATATCTAAAGAGTGCTTTAAAAGACTTTTATTTTGCAGCCATTTTATTACATTATTTTCCATTTTTGTTGTGACATAAAATGCGCAAATACTTATTTTATCTTCGCCCATTTATTATAAAAATGTACGGAAATCGTTTGATTCTCAAAAGGTACGCATGAGTCAATAGCAATTTCACCTCTTATTCTTACTGTCGTATATCACAATATAAAATGTAGGAACAACGTTAACATGCCAAGGTGTGTTTCTTTGCAGTTGACATTTTGAACGGTTCTATATACATTGACCTGTTAGTTTTACTTCCATCTTTGAGAGCAAGCTATTTACATATCGTTTGTGGTTAAGGGGCAATCAGTCGACAACTTTCAAGAATATTGTACAAAGTATTGCATTTTTAGTGAAAATTTGAATGAATTGGAACTGATAGATAATAGAAGGGTAACGTAGCTTTGATCTAGTTAACGTACATATGTTTCAAAATAGATAATTTAAAAATACTATACAAACCTAGTTAGAAAAATTTCTATGGAAAAAAATCTTTTAAAAATTAAAATGCAATTAAAAGCTAAAATTTCCACTTCCACTGATAGATCTATTTCATCCACTATGCATATATATATAAATCTTCTGAATACCATGTTTCAAGTTGCATAAAAAAGTGGGTGCTACACCAGAATTGGAGCATTTGCCCAGTCTAGGGAACTTTTATACCAAAATACAAAACAATACTTTGAAAGTAGTACAGAAAATCAAATTAATTTTAAATATTTTCTAAAGATATTTTAGCAATCATTTAATTTGTTTGGCATCCACAAAGCATAATCATCTAACAAATCGTTTAAAATTTTCAACTATCAATCTTCCAGTTTTTTCCACTTGTTTAATTAAAAAAGTTCTTGCATGTTTGCAACAATAACAAATAAAACGAATTTAACGAATTACAAAGTCACATGTGCCTCATGTCATGTTTTTTCTTTAGTTTGGAATATTTATAGCCATATGAAAATGTTCAACATTGCTGAGCATCTTGTGAAATAAAATCAAAATGCCAAAGAACAAAAGCCAAATCTAAAAAAAAAAATTAACATTGCAGTCGAGTGTGCTCGACTTCGAGATATCCTGAACCTTGTCCAAGGCTCTTTATTTTAACCAAAAATTTGTATAGGGTTATATTCTATAGTGGTCCAATTGACATAGGATTGACATAATATTCATCAAATTTGGTGTTTGTAGCTCATTTAACAAAAACAATGAAATTTTTCTTCATACAAAATTCATAAGTAAGGGGTTACTTCTCATGGTGGAAACTAGCACGTTCAATTAATACACTTTATCTGAAGATGAAATAGAAGAGTGGCATATCCAAACTATCTATCTCTTACAGTCTACAAAATGTTCATGTTCAAACAGACGGTAAGACGAATAGACAATCATGGCTGTATAAATATGTACAAAGCTGCTGATGCTGATCTTCCTTCGGCCTGTTACATATATTTGCACACACTTAATATACCCTTTTATCAGATGAGTACAGGGTATGAAAAATGTTTATGTTATTCAAAATGCAATTTCTGAGTGTTCTTCAGCTGCTGTTTCATTCTCTCATATTTTGTTTTACTTTTTCTCTACATGCAACATGAATTTAGTAAACAACACTGTTGCCCACCACCACCAATAAAACGTTGCCAATAAGAAATCCGAAACGAATGCCAGTGTCGCAACTTGCTTTTGTTTTGGTTTGCTGATCTCACTTGCAACAACGCCTTTGAGTAACATCGGCGACAGAAGGTTCAACGCACCCAAAATCTCAGAAAACAAAACAACCAAAAAACTCGCTTAAAGTTATTGTGGGTTTTGTTTTTTTTTTTTAAAATACCCTTTACTACATATACTCTGTATAAAGTGACTCCAATTTGCTCTTGTTCGTATTTCCTTATATTTTGCCGTCGGTGTGTACAAAAGTTTTTGTGGAAAACATCACTCCCGATATGGTTCTTATGTCCGCGTCAGACCCAATTTAACATAATAGTTGTGAATTACAAGCATATTAACATTTTAAATGGATATGCATATGTATACATATGTATATCCATTGTGTTATTCCATACGTAACCTGTCTACTTTATGTTTCAATAAAAGTTTCATAAATTTAAAAAAAACAATAGTTTTTTATTTAAAAATCAAATCCGGCGCAAATTCTGAGACACCCTATATATAACTTCCTTATTTTGTAAATTTCTAAGAAGACTCTTGAACCTTCGATTCTACTGAAGTTAACGTATTCTCTTGTTTGAATTCGTTAATGAAGTTTGTTGACAACTCCGCTGCGGATATCTGTACCTATATTTAGCTACAGCCATGCTAATGTTCCCATACCCTGATATCGATAAATAAGGCTCGCACTTTTATTTTTTTTTTTAATAGGGATGTTCTTTTTGATGTGTTGCAAAGTCTGTGAAAAAACTATAACACTATTTACACGTTAAGTGCAGAGTTTATTAATTATTATTACATAGTATTATTAATAATAATCTAGTATTTCTCACTTTTTTTTGTAACCTGCATGAAATATTCCTTCATTGCAAGTCGATTAATTTTACCATTTGCATTAAGGATCAATTTCTGAACAATAATTACACCAGCATGCAACTGTAATTGCTGTGCTTTTTCTTTTGAAGCCACAAAATCAATCACATCCTGCCCACCTATTTTTGCACTTTCCTGTAAAACAACTGCGGCAGCTGCTTTATCACCATACAAATCACAATAAATGCCAAACACGCACACGCCCGCTACTTCCGGCATTTCCTTAATTATATTCTCTATCTGGTATGGATAATATATATCATCTATTCTATAGAGTGAACCCTTTTCACGTGCCAACAAATAGAAAAAGTGATCCTCATCAAAGTAGCCAATGTCGCCAGTACGGAAATAACCATCACCATCGAAAAATGTGTCGTTTTTAATGTTTAAATATCCTGGCCAATGGACGCCACTATAAGAGTAGATATTTCCTTTTTCATTCGGTCCCAATTTTTTACCTTCGGGGCTGATTATTTTGATGCGCATACCCGGCTCCAGCCGACCAGCAGACAGTGGTTTCAAATGCAAATTTGTTGCAATAGGTAACATTTCAGTCATGCCGTATACCTGACGGATATGCGCATTTCTGAGGCACTTGGGTAGCTCATCCTCATATATGAATCGCCAATATAGTAGCAATAACGAATGCTCGAGAACAAGTTTGCAAAAGCCAAGTGACTTTGTGCTCCCCAACGGCTTTTATTATTAGCTTTGGATCAGTAATACCGGTCGCAGAACCAAGAACACCTGAGCCCACCAATGAGGCCATATTAGCTACCCAATGTATGCAATGTATGAATATCGTCAGATGTTACCACACTGTAATGTTAGTATGCATAATGATTATAAAAACTTTCAATATAAGTATTAAATTCATACCCTGCTAATCGTAAATAGATTCTATGAGAGTTCGTTATTGGTACGGCCTTTGGCGGACCAGTTGTGCAGAAGAAGTAATAATGGCTAATGTTTGCCTTACTCCGTAATCCAGTTTGATCGGCCTAAATTACAATAAAGCTTAAGACATAAAAATGTAATTTGTATTTGAAGAATTCTTTGTTACTTAAAATCTTCTACCATACCGGTCTTTAATATGTGTAAAATGTTGGCTACTCCGTTTATGTGGTCTTTCATCGTATATATTTCAAGGTCGTCGAAGTTGGGATGTTTTCTTAATATTTCATAGTCCTCACCGTCACAGAACAAGATTTTTGTTGGGTTAAGTTGAACAGTTGACGCGTTTCTTCTGCGTTTGTAGAAATAAATATGAAATTGTTTTTATCAAATAAAGGCACTCATTACCTTCGCTGTAGCTTGCATACGTCATGTGAAACACGGTACCATTGAAGAAACATGCATAGGCTAATTCCGACAACTGTGTTCAATTTTGTGCGAATACTCCGACTATATCATGTTGACCTATGCCTTTATTTTGCAAAAAAGTTGCGTTCCCCTCCACCAGCATTTTTTTTCGCTTAATTTTTATAAAATAAAAACTAACAAATTAACATATAAAATTGGTACATAAGATATCGCCTTGTTTTCTCTTATACGAAACAATGTAGTACAGTTTCCCCCCATAGAGAATTCTGGTTCTGCCCCTGATATATGTACTCGTATATCTTATCATTTTATTTCATAGTTTTATGATTACCAAACGATAAGCCGATAACGCAATGCATAGTCATACCAGATCTTTTGTATGTGGTTAGAGGAAAAAAAAATTTATTATGGTAGCATTCACACATAGTGTGAAATGATATTGTCACTTTGTCTGATAATTTGTAACGCATTAAAACAGGAATCATAGACACCATAAAGTATATGTATTCTTGATCAGCTCGACGAGACGAGACCATGTAGACATGTCCGACTGATAGTTACTGCACATTTTTTAGCCCCATAAAGACCTACCGCCCATTTTTGTGTTTTTGTATGAAAAACTTTTTTATTTGCGTCAAATTACCAATAGGCCTGTCCCGCCCACTTTGTGGGCTAACGTCTATACAAATCCACCACCCAGGTTTATGTTTTACAATACGATTTGAGTTTCGGTTCAACCGAAGTTAACGGTTTTTCTTCTTTTTTGTATCAAGCGCATATCAAGACTTTGGTTCGTTTTAGAGCACTTAAGTTATAGGTATACTCCAAAATTTGGTATGATTATGTTCCATCTTTATTTCCATCCGATCTAGTTCGAGATACTTTAGCGTACATTCCTTATATAAAACAACAATAAATACGATATTTTTCTTCTAACTTCAGTTATAGACTTCAAATGTGAGCGAGATGCTTTAATTATTTGATTTCGTAAAATATACATACATATTACATTGGTCCGGATCACGACACAAAAATTATATGCTTTGGCTGTCTGTTCATTTAAAGTAACTAGTTTACAGGAATGTGTAAATTTTTGGTTACCTGAGCTATACTCTATTTTTTTTTAAATTCTTTGAAACTCCTGTGGGGGGTCAAAAGACTTCACAAAACAGTTTCTTTACGAATTTCTTATCACTACGGATGGATGTGGGGGTCAATCAGCAAAAAACGCGCTTTAGTCATGGAAAGAAATTAAAAGAAAATAAAATTGTTTTAAATACATTTACGTTTTTTTTCGATTTGTATTCATTTACGCTTGACAGTGAATAAAAGGCGCAAGTAGGCGTGAATTATTGTAATTTGCATAAATAATCAAATTTAAAGTACATACACGCAGCACGCTGCATAGTAAGAATTTCATGAGATACATAGTTTAAGAAATCTGCAAATGCTGGCAGATATATCTTTGCATTTAATTTGATTTACTACGCATTCGCATGCATAATTTAATATCATCAGTGCATATTTTAGTTGACTGCAGTTCTGTCGTTTGCCATGGAATTGTGTACTTTTGAAGCAGATACTTTTTTGTACGATAAAAAAAAGGCAAACAAACATAATGCATGTGAACTGAAGAGCACTTGAATGCAGTTTTCACGCTGCTGAGGATGTTGATGGCGATGATGATGATGATGATGGTGCAACATATGTAAGTTGCATTTATGGCCTTGCTGCCCGACGTAGTCGTTGTCGTTTATGGTAATAATGTGTTAACTTACATGAGTTGCTGCCACTTTGCATTATGCATGCAAAACACTCTGTAAATGGTCAGACTGTTAAAGGTCATTCGAACGTACTGACAGACTTTAACGGTCTATTAAACTGTCATAATAGCTTTAAATGCATAAATTTTAATAATTGATTACGTTTGCCATCTACGTGTGAATTCTTATTACAATCAGATATCTTTTTGGCAAATCAAGTCTTAATAAATATATATAAAGCTAATATCTTTTTGACTGCAATAGTAGGGAACTAAATTTTATCGAAAATATTGGCTAACCCTGCGTTTTTGTGGATGTTCCATTTAATGATACTAGTTTACAAGAACAAATCGCAACAAATGCGCCTTGTGAAACCAAACAGGCTATTACAGATGCAAATAAATACATAACAATTATATGTATTAAAGTCCTTTCTAAACGAATGTGACCAGAACAAGTTAAAGATACATTTTTAATTCTCAGTTAAACAATTTGCTTAGTGAGGCTTGGTAAAAGAATAAACAGGCGTGTATTGAGAAAACGGAAGTTAACTACGATTTTTTAATTGAAGTCATTTAACCAGTTTTATCACATATATACAATATATTTACAAAAAAAAAAAAAAAAAAAACTCATCAACTAGTTAAGTTAGATACTAGCTACTGCTGCCACACCTTAACCATGCATGAACAGCACAAGAACTCAATTAAGAACAACTTGGTACTCACTGCACTAAATGCCTGACTCACTCAAGTTGCTGCAGTTGAATTTGCTGCCTGCAGGCCAAGTGTGCGGCAAAATATACTAAGCTGACAACTATTTTTATATGCCAAGTTGAAGTATTTACATAAAGAACGCCTTTTCTTTCAAATTATCATTATTTTTTTTTTGTTTTCAACATACCAAGCGATAAAGTAGCGCGAAGATATGCCAAGCGGAAGATAGATGTGACTTTAAAGTTGGTTGCACGAATTTATAGTATGTGTTTTTATTATAAACTAGCTGTCCCGGTCAGCGTCGCTGGTCCCAGAAATGATCATTTTCCAGTGGATCGAATTGTGAATCTAAACAATTCTCGAATCCACTGGAGGCCCTTGTTCTAAGTTTAATGTATGTTAATTGAAACTGATGATTTTTGAAGATGATTCATAATATTTATTCAAAGGTTGTATGTAATTAAATAGGTAGTTACTGCAATTCACTTCTATAAACTACGTTAAATGTTTTTTTTTTGCTCTGCGTAAACATGGAGATTTTGCGATGTAGAAACGCGTGAGCAAGCTACGTAGAGGTGACCTCGGGAAAAACATGGCTACTCATGGATAAATCCAAAGAGTTTAAGAACTCCACGGAATAACTGGACTCGCATGTTAGTGGTGAGATAAAGCTATTCAACTTTGGTCCACAGGTGAAAGAATCATTCTTTCAGGCATGCGTTAATTTCGTCTGCTGCAGTGACTTTTTCGATAACGTTTAATGTCTGTTTAAAATCCCCTGCCACCCATTAACTTTCTATTGCTTTGTATGTCTTGTAGACAGAGATCGATCGCCTCGATGGCGCGTTTGTGTGACATAGTACACTCGTCCCATACGATCAGTTTACATTGTTGCAACAGGGCGCCGCGGTCGCCACTCTTACTAATGTTGCACGTTGGGGTTTCTTCGCTGGCCAGATTAAGGGGTAATTTAAAAACAGAGTGTGCCGTCCGTCTACCGGTCAGTAATGTTGTGGCGATCCCATATGAAGCCACAGCTAATGCAACATTACGATCCCTACGGATTTTTGCTAGAAGCAAATTAATCAAAAAAGTTTTGCCAGTTCCGCCTGGAGCATCAAGAAAAAAAGGCCACCTCACCACGCTCAACTCGTAATATTTTGTCATAAATGTCTTTTTGCTCGGGTAGCAGGCGTGGCTCTGTTTCGCTAATCTGAGCATCTAACAACGTGGTATCGTAGCTTAGTTCTTTGATCAAATTTCTCGACAGCACTCCTCGACGCTGTGGTGTAGGCATACCGAAGTCGGACAACTTCTTTCCAGTAATCGTTATTATTTTGTCTTCGATAAGACCCAGAGCTTCATTGAAACATAGTTCATTGTCGACTTGATCCATCCTTTCAAATCTATGCAAGATATCTTCGGATAATGCAGTTGGTGTCTCAGCAGCCCGTTGAGATGCCAGATATTCAGCATGCTGTTGACGCCGGGCTTGGGATTGTTCTGATATCTCAGCAGCCCGTTGAGCTGCCAGATATTCAGCATACCGTTGACGCCGGGCTTGGGACTGTTCTGGGGTCTCATCAGCTCTATGTGCTGCCTCACGCGACGCCTGTTCAAGACTTCGCAGTTCAGCTTGTGGAAATGTCTCGTCACGTCTAGCAACTCTCATAGCTCGAGCTTTATTAGAAGTTTGTGAAGTATTAGTATATTTGCTTTTTCTCAAAATGTTCATCAAAAATTAAATTTAATAAAAATTTAATTTAAAAAGACACTTTTTTCCCTTAACAAATAATCAAATGACTACCTATTTGAATTTAAATAGTTAAATAAAAATTTAAATATAAATAAAATCACTTGTTATAAGTGTATCTAACCACAAAAAAAGGTTCCACTTAACCAATAACTTCATAAATTATAGCCTAACTATTATTCTGATATATGAGCTATATTACTGTAAAGCTTCATTAAAATCCATTCATTAGTTTTTTCGTGAAAAAGCAACAAACATCCACACATCTACACAAACTTTCTAATTTATAATATTCGTAGGATATAATTTTTTTTTTGAATTCGGATCTTTTAGATTTTCAAACACTTTTCTATCATTAATCAGAATGCTTGAAAGATGCTAACAACTCGTAGTCAGGGTTGTTCAATCAACGTTTTGTTCAGCGCCACAACTTCAATTGATTCTGTGAAGAAACTATGAATTGCGAAACTTGTCTTTACCGTTACATATTTTAGTTCTTATCATTTAAAGCTTATCAGATATAGTGCTGCCTACTTAAATGCCACAAACGACGATAGTTCGATAGATGCTAAAATGCGCAAGTGTGCCTCAAGTCAAATGTCGGTATAAAAAGAGCATTACAAAAAAGCACAAAGTCCAGACACACAGATACACACACACACACACCAACACCAATCGAATTGTATGCATTGCAGCAATCGATCTACATATACCCGTAGACTGCAATCTATCTGTGTACATCGATCGCCACAGAACGATTTAGCTCAGACATGCGGACAGGCAGACAGACAGATTGGGTGCAATTGCGCAAATGTAGTAAATAAAGCACAGACAGTTTATAAATAAGTAGCATAAAGAATCGAGTAGAGTTTAATGGTTAAAGTAGCGCTGAATAAAAAAAAAATAACTTCAACAACTATACTGACAACTTATAAAGCACGCCAAGTAATTTGTTACCGCGCAAGTTACAAGATCTTATTCAACAATTTCTTTACTTCTTAAAATAAGGCATACTATGCTATTTTGTCTATTGCAAGTACACAAAGTAATCTTCATACGTAGAACTAGTGAATAACTAGCATAAATTCGTAGTTTCGTTTCGTGAGTTTGAGCTATTTAGTGGCCGGTCACTACCAGATATCTGCGAAATAGCTAGGTAGCATAAAAAAATAAATTTGGTAGGTAAATTAAATCAGCTGTTCAATAGTACCGTATTACTTATGAACTGTTTGCAACTTTAATGCAATTCCTCTTTCGGCACTGTTAGTTTTCTTGCTAGTTCCCTTCTACAAGTAGTTGTCTAGATGTAAAAGGCCTATTATATTCAAGAATGCACTTTTTTAAGTTAAAGTAATTTCTTAAACCAAAATCAACAACAAGCTGTGCCTAAATAACAGAAACAGCTTGTTCTGCTAACTTTAGAACAAGTTAGCAGAACAATATTAAGGAAAATCATGCTGCTTGTTTTGTTATTTTAACACGAGTACATCATTTTTAATAATGCTAAAACTTTTTCACATTGACAATCATTTGTTCTCACCATGGTCTACTAACTTTTTGATATGTAGGGCTTGAGCATGCCAATTGTCAGAGAATCATATATAAAGATTTAAAACCTTTGAATACAACCATGCTAAGACTATGAGACAGACAACGATGCCTTTATTGTTGTTATTGTCGGCTTATGGCTGACATTATTTTAGTATATTATCTCCCTCACTCACAAACTATGAGCTGCTGTTGAACTGCTTAACGTGTGCTTCATAGAACCCAATCAGCCAACGCTGCCGCCAGTTTCTCGATTATCATGCAACATTGTCGGTGGCGACAGCCGCTTCAGTGGCAGCCAATCTAACCTAACCACAAGTTAACAACAACAACAACGGCATTGACGACTGGCAACCAAGCGGCTAAGCGACACCGCCATCTTCGACGCCTATGTCAGCTTTTGGTGGATCTTATCTTAAATTGTGTCTGTGTAGCTTAAGTACGTACTAAGTGGCTACATTTCTCATAGTGATCTTGCGCTATTGACCTCCGGTGCAAAGCCATTTGTTGCAGCTACACATTTGTTATTATTAATATTTGTTTCAGCAGGCTGTGTTGCATTTCTAGTCGGGTATGCACAGATAGCCACTGATTACGTTTTAATAGTGATATATTAATGGCTTTGGAAATTGTGATAAGTATATAGGAGCTCTAGTAATAGTAACATTAAGTAGCGGAAATATTAAAGAAATAAATCAGCAAATCATTAAAAAATATTGATTTTAACATATCCATTGCATCATGTCAATCTTGATAATTTTTAATTGTTAATTCTTCTCATATCTTCACTTAAATATACAAAAACTCCATTTTATCGTATTAGCAGTTGTTCAGTGAATATCAGAGCGAGTGGTGACATTATTAACATATTTAAAGGACTAAGCTCTGCGCGTCGCATTAGTAATAAACACATTAATCTCACATTAAATACGAAAAAAAAAATTCCCACAGTGATCAACTTTCTACTTTTAAAGCAGGAACGCAAATTGCAAGAAATGTTCACAACACAAAGTCAAATCAAAGTAGACGTTCAGAAGGCACGGACTGACGGACATGTTTATATTAAGTTGTCTATTACAGTAATATTTTTATTATCAATATTTGACATGTAAAAATTTCTTTTCAACGTTTGGAAATTATACCAGTTTATTATCAAAATTTGAGTTCGATTTTTGAAATTCAAAACCTGGGCGCCAAGAAGAAAATGATGCCGCTGTAGTAACCAATGTTGAATACTCGTTGTTTTATTCCTTTTTAAAGTTCGGACGTTATTAATGGTACCCCCAATATATACTTTACGGGGTCTGTTACCTTTGTTTACCCCTCCTGAGCAAGATATAACTAGATGCAAAATTAGTAAAATAAGACAATGGCTCTTTATTGTTAAACTTTGGCCACGAATTAAAAACTGAAATTAATCAATACATCTATAAATTAAAGTCGCCTGTCGTTCATGTCTTTATTTTATATTCAATTTCAGAAACTACTGAGTGTATTTCAATTGGTTTTCACAAATAGACAGGTAGGTTCCCAAGAAAGGTTTAGTTATAGGTGTATACAAGTATATAATAGGTGTTACCTCGCCCGCTTTTTAAGATAAAAACCAATTTCGTTTTATCTCAAAAACTATTGAACGCAGCATGACTATATTTGGTTGATAGGTAAAGGGTACCGTGTCTAATAAGGTACACTGAAAAAAATAGATGGTGACAGGTACATTTGATTGTTAGGTTTCTGACGCATGAGATGGAAGAGCTATGTTACACCGTGAAAAATAAGATATACCAGAAAAATTGGTAGTGCAACAATATAAAAGCAAAATGGAACGTAGCAACGTATGTAGGGTTTGCTAGTTATATACTAAAAACAAAATGTATAATAAATAATAATTTTATGTCTTTTGTTTGTATAATGCGTTATGAATAAGGACAAAATGCCTGTTAGCAAAAATATTTTAACGGACAATAGCACCATTCAAATAATTTAATACAAATATTCTCTAGAAAATTATTGAATTCTTGTTTAGCTCTAATAAGCACTTACATTGAGAGACAATACTAAACAATAGCAATTTCGTATTCAATTACATGTCATTATCATAGTGTATATGACACCTACCTTCCATTATGTATATTTTACGAGTATCTTTTGGATAATGCAATTTATGTCAATGCAGATATGTAGTTAGTTGACGATGTTTTTCTGTATGTGTATAGGAAATATGTAGTATCATAGAGTAGTTAGTACTTGTACAGTTTGCGCATCAACATCATCATCAACAACAACAGATATATTTACATACTTCTTGAAGCTATTGTCTTTCGATAAGCGACAAACAAAGGATTGTCAAAATGAAAATGCGCTAAACCAAATAAAGCAATAAAGGCAGAAGGCAACGTGCGAAAAATAAAAGAGAATAAAATCCTTGAATATTTTATGCGCAATGAACAGACTACAAATAAACTGCCAACTAGACTAGACAAAAGCAGTTTGTATGACAATTACATACAATATAAAGAAAACCAACAAGACCAAGTACAACTACTACATGAAGAACAAACCGCCTTTCAAGGATATAGTACACATTGAAGTACAAAGAATATATGCAAATAGCTGCAGGTATACGGAGATCACTTTACATTACAATTCGTATCTGTCTGCAGTATAGGTGTGTAAAATTACACTCGTCTGGTTGTATTTGTTATTGCGTACAAATTACAGGTAGTCATAACGAAAACAATTACGCTTCCAAAAAATATAAATTCACGTAAATTGAACACAAATAAAAATGACAGCATTTGATAGCATCCTTAAAACATTTTTTGTAGTTTTGTGACTTTTTTTACTTAGTGGTAAGTATTTGTCACTAAGGCCATGACATGTTTTCCTGTCAACACAGACACCTTCAGATACACACTTATAAAAGTTGTGTATATCTATAAGAAATTAAGTTTTGCTTTCAAACTTATCGCAGATACATACATACATGTGTATATACATAGTATAGATGCAAGTGCATACGCTTGTAAGTTGTACAGCGACCGCCAGTTTTGACGCATCCATATATCGTACATACTACCCGACAACTAACTAACGCCACAAGTTTGCAGTTGTTGCCGCCAGACAAGCGAGAAGACATGTGTAGTATGTCATCCATTTGATGTTGTGCCACAAATGGCAATCTAAATTGTTTGCTGTTATTCAAATGACTGAAGCCGCTTCGCAGCTAAAAAATAAAAATATAACAGGTACAAGATACAAGAACTAAGCAAAACTGCAAAAAATTTAGCACATATTACTTTAGACTTGTGCACGTCTATACATAAGTAAACGGTGCGTTAAATTAGCCACTTGTAGTTGTCTGCTGCGGACACTACTGAAAAAGATAGTTGCATGCTTAGAAAAGGTGTAAAATTTTAAGATACAATTTGTGTGTGTCTACTTAGACAAGACAAGAAATTGAAGTAGTTAAATCATTATGTTGAAAATATGCTAATTAGTCAGAATGTGCATATATGTATGTATGTAAGTAACTGTGATGAAAGTGAAAGATACTTCTTTAGCTTTAAACTGTGGAAGTTTTTGCATTTTAGATGCCTGCCTACATTGTCAGTTAAAACAAGAAAGAATGCTGTAGTCGTGTGTTCACTACTTTGAAATACACTGCAATATTTGAAACAGTAAAATAGTGCCGTGCTGCCATTTCACTGCTGCGTTTTACGTTTTCTGTAAAGATTCAATCAGTTTTTTTTTTTAATTTCATTGAGTTTGTGGTCATTTTCAGTGTAAGATTGAAAGGTAACATGATACACCCTGTTAAAATCAGAAAAACTGTATTAAATGAACATGCCAACTCCACCTTAAAGGGTAGCCCCAAACAAACATAACCCCCACGTTTTTTTGTTTGTTTGTTTATTTTAATATTTTACAAGAACAAGCCCATTGCAATATAAGCCAACTGACAGAACTGTTTCGAAATCGTCCACGGAATCACACCAGCAATTTTGTCTTAATAAAAACCTTTCTACACTATTGATTTGGTTGCCGTTGCATTTTTATCATAGACTAACTGTGTATCATTGTGCAGCAATAAACATTACAATGAGGGATTTGGCGTTCGTCAGTGCACTATTATCACTGATCACTCCCTGAGCCACGTATTTTGCTGCATTCGGACCTTAATTGTACTTCATCAGTTCTGGTGAAAAAGTTGCGAGAGAGCTATTTTTCTCTCTAACAAATATGTGGCAGTCTACCATTGAAAACAATATTGTCCCTGAGAGAGTTATTGACTCTTTAACTGCCTCTTTGTGCAATTGAGTCCTACCGGATATATTAAGATGCTCCTCTATTTGGTCTTAAGATTACGTGATTGCTTATATATACACCTAACAAAAATTGATTTGAGAGCAATTCCAAGATCATAATCGCTTCTTCATGAAGTTGCTCTTCGTGTGTCATTGGTAAGTAACCAGTGCGCTATTGCAGGCATTGTCGTTGAGTCCTACTGCGATTAGGAGTTGCATACTAGTTACATACTTTAACACTAGTTGCATTCTTAAGAACAGATCGTGCAATAGCTCACGTGATCATGCATTTTCGTATCTGCAGAGTTTACTTTTTCGGCTAGAGTATGCTTCACGCCGAGCGTTCTGATAATTGTTTGTATAATTTTTATGTGAATAAAAGGAGATCAGCTGTTTGGTTATGAAAAAATATTATTGAAGAATATGAATATGGATAAAGCAATATGTTCAAATTATTTTCTATGCTTCCGATTTGTTGTCGTGCTTGACCTATTGAAGGTATTGAATTTATAATGAACTACAATAAGTCGCATTAAATTTAAAATTTAAACATTCAAAGTGTAGTTATTAATAATATCAAATTAAAAAAAAATAATAAAAAGAAAGTACGAGCAAATCAAATTAAATGCTATGCCAAGAAAAACCAACTTTCAAATGTTCAAATCAGCGCTAATGCAACAAACTATGCAACTTTCGAACATTTTCATCATCACAAACGCAACTTCAAAAACAATCCCCCTCCCGAAAGAAAAAAAGTTACTTAATGCGTAGCTATAAATTACGAGCAACAAAATTATGAGTTTTTTTTTTTCTTTTCTGTAAGCAGCGCACGCACATGAAGACCCTCTCGTTTCCAGAAAATATTGCTGTTGTAACTGCTGACCCAAAGTCATTCAGTCAGTCAGAAATTTAAACGAAGACGACGTGTCGAAGAGGCCAAAAGTTATCGTTGCTGCGCACTTAGTCCCGGTTATCAACTTTTTATGTTTACGCTTAGATAAATGAAAAACTAAGCGAGTGAACGAGAAAAATTGATAAGGCAATCAATAAAGCAAATAGAGCGGTTTATTGAACCGCAACGAGTGTAAGAAAAATAAACTGGAAAAATACTACAATACTTTACAGATACATATGTATCTATGTATCGAAAATAAGTAAGTAATAACAAATTGTTGACGATGCTTGGACCGTTGGTATTTTGAAGTACGGCAAGTTGAGTCGTATGCAATTAAATGAAGCTTGGAATGCGTCGTTCAATGTGCGGCATGATATTGAAGTATAGATATAGATACAAATGTTGCTACAGCAAAATATTGATATACACATGTGTATCTAATTGTTGAAAATTTATGTTGATACTCTGCGCTATATTGGCGGTTGTATTTTCTGTGGTTCAATGAAACTAATTAACTAACGTTCCAAACGAATATTTATGTACAAATTGCATGCTTAACGAATTTTTAAAGCCTAGGTTGAGTTATGTAATTATTTTTTTTCAGCTCATGTTGCATCACATCAGATAAATTATTTATAAGCATCTTATTGTGGGATTCTAGAATGTACATTTTGTGGTTAGAAAAGCAAAATTATGTATCTCTTGTGTATATTTTAACTGTTTGTGCATTTTTCTGCTTGCATATGTACCTATGTATCTACATATGAGCATCTAACAAATATTTACACATTGTAGTGTCACACTAAAACATCAACAGGAGCAGCAGCAGACAAACTACAACTGTAAGCTTACTAGTGGTACTTAAATCTTAATTTCACCTTTGCTCCGAAATCAAGTGTGAAGTCAAGATAGTATTTGTGTCAAAATATTTACGCAGCTATAAGTACATATTAACGTACTGTAGTAAGAAGTGTAGAATATATAAACAGATAACTAAAGAACGCCACAACCGTTTTTATAAATATTTACCTATCTTGTAAATAAGAATTTTCAATGAGATGCTAAAGCTTGCAAATATTCAAATTTCTAAATCTAACAAGAAAGAACGATGCAGTCGAGTGTGCTTGACTTCGAGATACCTTGTACAGTATTTATGGCTCTTTATGAACCATAAATTATATTCTTTAGTGGTCCGATGTGGACATAAGTGGAATATTTTAAACGACTTAGTAATTAAAAACTAGTGGTACTGTCTGGAGCTTGATTTATTTTATTAGGATTTACAAAAGATACTGCAAATATGGCGATTCTATCATAATTAACAATAACACAAACAAAAAATTCATACAAAAACATGTAAAAAAAGTTTACATGTGTTGTTACCTCTGGGGTTGGCATGTGAATTCAATACACTTTCTGAAGAGTCTTAATACTGAAACTTGAAGTTTCTATCTCTTATATAGACTGCGAGATCTGTTCGTTCAAACCGACGGTTGGACGGACGAACGAACAAACGAATATGTCTATATCGACTTGTCTTCCGATGCTGATCAAGAATATACATACTTTATAGAATCTGACACGCCTCCTTCTGCCTGTTACATACATTTGCAGAAACTTAATATACCCTTTTACCCTTATGTATATAAAATACACAAAGCTTTGTCTAATCATGCAAAATCATGATGATACAAAGCACAAAGAGTGAATATTTATTTTAGTAAAGCCAGCAATTTAGATGTATTTTTTATTTATTTTCTTCTCTTGACCAATTAAATAGTTGGAGTCTATCAATAAAAATAAATCATGTGCGACGCAAATAGATTTTATCTTTCTGGCATTAGAAAACTGCAACTACATTTTAGAAGGTCTGATTCGAAAATTTATGATTTAGTTTTATTGTAAATTAGCGTTCACGTGTTTCAAAAATGAATTCGAAAATTTATTATTTAGTATTATTGTAAATTAGGGTTCACGTGTTTCAAAAATGAATTAATATACTTATAAGTCAGGAACTATAGATACTTCCTTTGTTTCTAGGCTAAACATATATTTCAATTAATATGCCACTCCCACTATCCACTGTCCACTTTTCGATTTTTGTATGAAATTTTTATATAATATATAAAAATGGAGATATGTATGTATATTCCCTATAGGCTCCGAAACCGCTCAACCGAATTTGATCAAATTTTGTGGCAATATTCAAAATAGTCCCGTGGGTAATCCTGTGAAGTTTCGTGACAATTTGATAAAATGAAAATTTTTTGGATTTTTTATATTTTTCTTCCATTTTTTTTTGTTTCAATAAGAAGGAGCATGTGGAAGGTGGGGTAGGCGGAAGGAGTGGCAGGGAGTAGTAGGTCACCTCGAACAACGTCGCGGTGACCTACTAGTTACATATGTATTTGCTTCTAATGGAGTATATACATATATATAAACCACTTTGAACACGAAATGAAGGCTTCAAATAAACATTATAGCATTTAATCACTCATCAGTATTTCTATGTCGCATCTATTAAACGCAGAAATATGTTGAGTGTCGAGACGTTCACTTATTACAATTATTTTGATTCAAACCTTGCATGCATAACTTGCTTCTACAAAAAAGTTAAGTAAAAGAGCGCTTGAAAAACCAATTGGAAGAAAATAAAATGAACGCATGTAAAACATTTTCTGATTGACACGCGTCCATCAAAGAGATAATTAAATGCAAGCCATGCAGCAATCTGCTGGACATCAGTATATATACTAGTTTGTGTGTACAAAAAAAAAATCTATATATACGCGTACATGTATGTATTGAATATGCAGACTTTTAGAAAAAAATGGCATACGCAAAGCGTTTAGACATCAATCACACAGCATACGCTATCCAGTGTGCGGATCTGCTGTAACAGAGTATGAATACGTGACTTCCGCAGACTTTTTGCACGACCTCTATGCAATATTTTAGTTTTTTTTTTATTCCTACAACACTTAAAGCAAAACTCACTTCATATACTTTATGTATTGTTATTTTCGAATTGGCTTTAAGCAAACTTAAAAACTTAATTTCAAAGTTGCACTTCCTTCTTCAACACTTAAAGTGCAAGTAAACCTAAAAATTTACTAAATAATTGTACATAAAAGAATCCATTCTAATGCGCCAACCAATTTTCTGTTTGTCATACTACAAGAGATGCGTAAAAGAAGCGCAAAACAATTACGTAAATAAACGAAATGAAAGTACTTAATCACTCCATTCGCGTAAAATTTTAAGCTGTTGTATCATAATATCTTACTCAACTACCTAGTCTAGTCTGACAGTTGCGAAAAACTTTTGGCAAAGCCGCTTAAAAATATCAAACTCTATTCTCTGCAAATTCTAAGACTTGCCTTACAATGCTAAGAAGTAGGCATATTTGTTTGTAGGTTCAAAGTTTTATGCTTGACTTCTTTGTATTTGAATGTCAAGTTGACAATTTGCTTTACAATATAATGCCAGACAACTGAAAGTGAATGAGGGAGACTTAGCTGACAGCTAATATTACTAGAGCGTGAAAATGTCTTAAGGGGCTTGGTTATGCTATAAAGTAGGTGATAAGTGTGATGAACGTAAGCTGTATGAAAACAAAAGTGAGAGATCTACAAGATGTCTCAAAAGAAAGTTCACATTCAAAAAAATCGATAAAAAAAAGTAAGTGATTATTGATAAAATGTTTATTACATATTAAAATACACACTTTGGGAATTTATTTCTTAAAAATGATATTGTCCAAATGTAAACCGTTGCGTTTACGGCATTCATTTAATCGAGCACTAAAATTTCCTATGACGGCTCGGCAGGTATTCTCCGTGATGGCTGCCACTTCGTGACGGATATTTCCTTTTAATTGTGCAAAAAGTCCATAGGGGTTAAATCGGGACTTCGTGGAGGCCAATTTATGTCATCTCTCCTGGAGATCAATTTGCCAGGAAAAATTTCATGAACTCGTGGTAGAGACCTGTTGGACGTGTGTGAAGTTGCTCCGTCCTGCTGCAACCATGTTCTTTGATGATATATGCACGTTTAAAGCAACAGCACGCTTCCGAATCGAAAGGTCCGGGTTGTCACGAACAGACTGAGTAACACTGTCTACTTTTTCGAACGTTCTCGAAGACCTTGGACGCCCGGATTTTGATTTTTCCAGCGTTGAACCGGGCTCTTCAAACTTCTCGACCCATTGGCGCATCATTTAAATGACGAACATGTCGAATACTGCAGAATTTTCTACGCGCTACAGTCGCTGAATTATCGTTTTTGTAAAACTCAAGTACGCACAACGCACGGTCCGCTCCCGAGAAACGCTCCATAGCGACTAAATTCCCAAAAGCTAGGCTACCGATTGACATACCTCCCGCCCCCATTGGAATAATTGCGTTCACGCAATCAGCAAATCAAATGTGAACATTCTTTTGAGACACCCAGTATAATATTATAGCGCCAAATACAAATGGTCGATGTGATTTGTGGTGTAGGAGTCTTTATTGCCAAGAAATGTAAGGCTTATGACCTAAAATGTACAAATATACAATAAGAAGATCGAAAAGAGCACTTTAAAATTTGCTGCGGAGTATTTGAATAAAGCTGATGCTGTTGTTGTTGATGCTGCTGTGGTTGTTGTTGTTGTTGATTTGCACTAGCGATATTGATGGAAAAAAAATTGTTCATACAAAAATTCACCAAAAAAGGGGCGTGGCATGTTAATATGGATTCTCCATTTAACTACAATAAAAATACGCCTAGGTGCAAATTTACAACTGGATATCTTAAAAATTGGTAACTAAAAGTGGGCAACAACATCCAGACGGACATAGCTGAGACTTAAATTCATGACGTTAACTACCATCTGCCAATAGACTATTGTCAAATTTTGTGCAATCTGGATTATTAAGTTTGTGTTGTCATTGAAAGCAGTCATAAAAGACAGACTTTTACTCCGGCTCACCGATCTTATAAACACTTTACACTTTATGCTACCATGTAACTGTTGTCAAATATTTTAAACTCTTTAAAAAGTATGCTTGCACAATAAGTTAAAATTAATTTTCTACAATTCATTTTGTTGGCTTTATTTCACACATTTTCTGTAACATTCAAAACCTGACCAAACTCAAAACAATCACTCGGTTACTCACTCGCAGAGCTCAAAACCATAATTCTATGGGATTTGTCTGCGCTGTGGTTTTGCAGTTCGTAATATGTTTTAGTTAAAGGGTACGAATTCGTTGGTTTACACACAGATACAGTGTATGTGGTTGCCTGGACACATGCAATACAATAATTGAGATGGTAACAACAGCAATTTCAACTTTTAGTGCTGTCGCAAACAAAACCATTTATGCAGTTTTAGAAGAGCTACATAGAAATTCACATATGTAAGTTTAACACCAAAAAGGTCGACAACGAAACAATGCAATCAAATTGAAATTTCATTTTAATTTATATCATTAAATGTACTCATAGCGTACGCATAGCGTACTTTAATTGAATTTCAAAATGACAGCACACACATTTAGATACGAAATAGCATGCAGATATATATCAGTATCTCAACGTTTGCGCACATGACTATCTAATGCGGTCAATGTGGTTTGGTCAATAGAGATAGTCAGATAGATTGCATAGATACATTTGGCGCAATTGTAGATACTTCACACTTAACCAAGTAGCTATAGAGATAGTTGTGAGTAAAATAAATACGTTTGTAGGTAGGTAGACTGCAAGTTTAGTGTCTGCATGTGTAGGATGTTGCACTAAACTGACATCGGTAGTATCTTACAAATTGCTTGTAGTATGTACAAATTAATTGCAAACCTTTTAGTTGCAAAAACATTCAAATAGCTTTGACGGCTAGTCTTGCATGACAGTTTTCAAATGCACAAGTGCGGTACATATATTTAGATTGCTGCTGTGCCATTTGAACTCTGACATCACGCACTCGCATACAGACTCTCAACGCGTGCTGCGATACATAGATAGAACAGCTATGCTCGTCTCTCAAAACCAAAGCCAGACATATAATTCATACATTTATCGATTTTTTCTTTCACAAAAACTGCCACCCTCAACAATATTTTTCCAATTTGAAGCAGCGACAGACAAACAGAGATGCTGATGCTTCTGTTGCGCATATACAGCAACTTTCATCGTCACTTTATTATATTTTGAACTGCGGCAACAACGAAAAAGAAATAATACAAGTTATATGAAATAGGAAATACGGAAAACGAGTGAGAGTAAACTTTTTTTTTTTTTCCTGTTGTTGACTTTTGTGTGGCAGACGCTGCGGTTGTGCCACACAAATTCATGCCAAATACATTCTATTCTATATAAATTCTTTCTTAAAATGCGCACACCGTTTCACAGCAACGGAAGAAGAAGTTATAATATCAACTGTGGCTGTCTCTGTTTGTCGTCAGCTGCGCTGCTGCTTTTATAGTAAGGACGATGATTCATAAATATAAAAGCTATTATTCGTTGAGATAAAACATGTATCTAAGTTTGTTAGGTGGGTTGAATTATAAATTTTATGTAACCAACTTCGCTTATCTGAAGCGATTATGCAACAAATGTCGTATAAAATCTATTGAATATGAATTATGTGACTGAACTGTACAGCGTATTCTATTTCAAATCACATTAAAATAATTAATTTTTGTTTTTATTTTTAAAATCTTTTAGTTTAATTTGCTTTTTTATAAGTACAAATACTTATAGCACAACCCTCGCATATATATATACATATAAGTATATATATATATATATATATATATATATATATATATATATATATATATATATATATATATATATATATATATATATATATATATATATATATATATATATATATATATATATATATATATATACATATATATACAGCTGTATGCGTGTAAATGTATTGTACACTTAGTTTTTGTGCTGCATGTGTTTATAAGTTCAAATGCCGACGTAAAGTGCTGTGACGCTTAGCTCAGTTAAATATCATAGAATGTATCTCTCAGTACATTTGTATGTGGTATAGCTTGGCAATGAAACAGGCGCCAAACAGCTGTCAATTTTTATTATATTTTAAAAGAAAAAAAAAATGGTTGTAAATTCTGACAGGAAAACTTTGCAGTTTATTTTTTAGCAATACAATTAAGCTGTTTGCAACTTCAAATGCAATGTTTTAGTCAAAAATAGAAACAAGTATCTATAGCTGTTGACAGTAATTGGTTGAGTAACACGCTGCTACTGCAGCTGACAGCAAATTTAAGTTTAACTTTGTAGCTTGTAGAAGCTATTAATGAGATATTTAGTTGAGCTAGTATATACTTTTACTCCAAGCAAATATAATTTAAACGTGTTAACAGCTGACACTATCTAGCTGCGTTTCGTTCGTATATCTCATAGCTCTATCTTCGGGCATATATCCAATAGATACTGTCTATATTTTTCTAAATTATGAATTATGCATTACATTGTTACATTTGGCTTAGTTACACATTTCTATCTGATATCTTTTAGACTATCTTCTTCCTGTTTTTTTGAGCAAGCAATATATTTAATGTCTCGTTGACTGTTTTCGACTTTATAGACCATAAATATTAATTTCAGTCAAACTCAGATGATTTACGTTGCTCTGATGGCATTTTCACTTTATTTTACCACTGCGTGCGCGCATTTTTCTATTTTATTAGCTGAGGTGTTGCCCTGCTAATAATGTTCACGGTGTATACAAAATTATATTTTACGTCTTTGATGTTAGTTTGCTTTTGATTTTTCCAAAAATTTGTCTTCTATATCTATGTATAAGAAATAAATAAATTGTGCAGTGAGGGTAATCAAAAAGTCTGTAGTTTAATCGGCAATAAATCACAATTTATGGAAAGTTTTATTTATGCGTGTATAAAGTTAATTGTTTTATTTATTGCTTAACAATATGTAGCTGATCAAACCTACCTATATAATAACTATATATGTAATTCGTAAAAGTTTTGTTTCATTCTCACTTTTTTCATCTTTTCAGGTAAGTTTCTGTATTCTGCTAAAAAATTATGTGCCACATATTCGCATGATTGCATTAAGAATTGGTCATTGACTACATCAAGGAAGTTAAGCAAAATATGAAGATGCGTAAGTTTTACACTGAAACAGAGTTATACGTTAATAAATCATTCGAGTTTGGTGAAGAAAAGTTCGATGGACTTTAATGTTATGGCTGAATCATCATTGATTGCTAGAGCATCACATATGTAAGTTTATGGTTTACGAATATCAGCTTATAAATATGATTTAATTTAAAATTTTAATGATATTTTCTAAAAATATACTTTTGAGTTGTATGAGCGGAAATGCGATTCCATACGTCTAAAAATAAACTTATTTTAATGTTTTTGTACTCTTTCCGAGTACACAAAACGTTTGTAAAACTGAAGAGCATGTAATCAATTGAATTCGTTCTTATAAAATGTATGTCAATATGCCTATCTCAAATTAAAACAATCTTTAAAATCAGCAGAAGCACAGTATACTTAATATAAGACATGTTTAATCTGCTTGAGAATTATAAGTATTCTCAATATATTTATAATCTTCAGTCAGACATTCAAATTTTATCATGTTACCTTTCAATCATACCTCAATTCTAAACATTTTTGAAATGAACGTTAATGATATTACAGGAAACTGATCAACCGCTCTTAAACAAATTCCAACTAAAGAGAAAGTGACTCTAAGCACCAAGCTGTGTTGAAAATACGTTCTCAGTGCTCTTGATTATTTTTAAGTTCTCATTTTTAATTGACTAGGTATGAATACCTTATATATATTCTTAATCAGCTCGACGAGACGAACCGAACTAACCATGTCCAGTTATTGTTATCTGAAAAGCGAATAGGAGAGTCTGAATCTTCAAACTTGAAAGCTTATAGTCTTATAGTCTCTGACATCTTTTGTATATAATATTGTATAATTCTTAAACAATTTTATGGAATGTATTCAAATTGTGCAATTTTTTTTTTTATTTTTATTTATTTTTATTTTTTTTTGTGTAATTTCTGCAAATTCAATTAAAACACAAACGTAGGCGCCACCAAATTGTGCAAAGTGCATATTTCAACTTGTTTCTCACAAAATTTTAATAGCTTTTTTCTTAGTAGCATTTTTGTTGTTGGCTTGGCTTGTCTAGCACGAAAATTGCGTGGGATGCGCGCTAAATACTGGAAAATGTTGCAGCAGCCAAAACTGCTCCGCCAGCAACATATTCCAGGTGCACAAGCAAGTGGCAAATATTTCATAACTTACATAAAGCAAAACATGACTCGCATTTAAGCCCACTTGTAGTCTGAGCACACTTGAGTAACATTTTATAGCGAATGAAATCAACTTAAGTACTTATGTATATCTACCTATGTATACATATATGTATAGGTATATATAAAATAAAAAGTCCTATCATCAACATAACTTTTGGCAGTTTGTACAAAGTTAAAACGCACCTAGCGGCCGCCAGACTGACGACAAAGATTATTTAATTAATCCATAAAATATTGTCAGTTGACTTCAATTGCTTTTCATATAAAAAAGGTTTTTTTTTCAACTTTTAATTAAATAATTATCTGTGCTGTTGTGCCACATACAGCTTTATTCGAAGTGCACTGTAAACTATCGGCTTAATTGAATTGCAGCTCAATTGGTTTTCTTTTCTATATTTTTTTTGTTTTTTGTAAATTTTTGAATTTTGTTCGTTTTCTTTTCTCATTACACACTTCTTCAACGGATAAACAAACAAAAGCAAGTAGTACTTTGTACTCTGCCACTTCAGCGTCGAAAACAAGATTTTCTCTCCAATTCAATTCAATTCAATGAATGATTCAATTCAATTTGATTGCAATCAATAATATGGCAACATAAGCCTCCTTCACAAAATCATTTGTTTGTTCGTTTAGTTTTCCATTAAAGAATGAAGCTTGGGAGAAGGAGATAGATAGTAAAAGAGTTGAAGCTACTACGACTATATTCCAAACATTCATCAACGTCAGCGTTTAGTGCACTTACTGACTTCAGCTCTGCTTACAACTCTGTCTTACGTTCTCTTTTCTACTCGTAGGCCTAACAATAACTCCTTCACTGTCTATACAAGCAATCATGTTTCACTCTGCTTCAAAACGGCATCTTTCTTTCTCATGTTCAAGTGCATTTCTTTATAAAATATGCAAATAAATGGAAATTTCAATAATCTTTGCGCTTTTGCATTATTTGTTATTATGTAATGGTGATGTGTAATGAAATGTCAAAATTATTGACAAATGTAATTATAAAATTTTATTAATAATCATAAATGGAAGTTTACACTAACATAAATTAATCCTTATATATGTATATTCCTGCATTATTCTATTAAAAAAAATTCTAGATAAGTGTACGTAGCAACTTTATTTATGAATATATAAGTTTTTGACTGACTCAAGGTCCATACATTGAGAAACATTATTTTTTCTCATTAAAAAGCATTAAGAACACAATTTTGTTTTTATTTTAGCTAGTGAGACACGTGTTTCGAGCTTTTAAATAATTCTTCGACTTCAGCTTTAAAATTTATGAAGGGATGCTTTTGCTAGGTGTTCTTATAGGTATAAGTAACAAGAATTGTTCGTACACCGTCGGTGACTGCTGAATGACTCGTAGCTGAGTCCGAAAAACGTGTCTGACTAGGTATAATAAAACGTTTGCAAACAAAATGTTGTTGTTATTGTTTCTTTAGTATTGAGAAAAATTATGTTTCTCAATATATTGACCTTGTACCAGCCAAAAATTCATATATAGATTCAAAAATTTAAAAGTCTACTCGCAATTTCAAGATGGTAATTTTTAAAACGAAAGAAAGGAACCTCAAAGCACACCAATAACATTTAAAGGTGAGGAGATGGAAAAATGAATCAATAATGATTTACGAAAAATGCTTTAGCTGTAATTATGAATTAATACTACTAACTGCCCAATTCCAAAAAAAGACGCAGTTATTAAATGACCCATTAATATATATATATATATATATATATATATATATATATATATATATATATATATATATATATATATATATATATATATATATATATATATATATATATATATATATATATATATATATATATATATATATATATATATATATATATATATATATATATATATATATATATATATATATATATATATATATATATATATATGTATGTATGTACAATAAGGTTTGTTTATGTTTAAATTTAAATATATTTTTATATAAATTGTATAACTTTAATCCATACTTCTTCAATTAGTTCTTAATAAATCTTCAGAATTAAAATGTGTAAGACTTAATGTGCTTGTACAAAAACTTGACACTATAATTTGCGCTTGAATATGACGTAGTTCATGCTTCATTTAAGTATATACGGACACTCTTAATTCAATCAGGCGCCCACACAACGCACAATTTATAAACTCGTCTTTTTTTGTTGTTGTTGTTGTTGTTGTTGTATTATTTACCTCTTCGACGACGTCGCCGACTTTGTCAAATTTCATAACCAAACCACGTCTATATGTTTTCCATTCGCCCGACCACCACATAACTCTACCAGATCTTCTAGTGGGTCCGTAGTGACTCGTACTTGTATAAGCGCAACATATTAAACGCTTCAATAGATTTTATGGAGCATAAACAGGAAATTTCTGCGAAAAGTAGAAATGCGCAATTTAGTCGAGAGGGCGGCATGACAAGAAGGTAACAGACAACGGCTGGCCAGTATATAGGATAACTATTGTGCAATGGAAGGAACTGCGGAAAAAATGCAGGGGCAGACGGCAATGCTGAAGAAGTTAATCGCTCTTCTAGATATTGTAGTATAATACAATGGAAATTGTATCTAGCAGTTCGTTTATCATTTAGATGGTTTTTACATGAAACAAAGCCGAGTAAGAGATGGAACCATAGAAAATTGACATTGGAAACAAGAAATTACAGTGACGTAGAAGCATGACGACATAAAAGCGTATTAAATGGGACAGAAGTTTATACATAGGGTTTGTGCGTCTATGTCTATGCAAAGTTCGTACATGTATGTGTGTGGTCGTCATGAAACCATAAAACATTAATTTCAATTGAAATTGCACTAGCAGACAAAATTCTTTTCAAGTTAATGGCAGCAGCATATGAATGACAGTATATATATATATATATATATATATATATATATATATATATATATATATATATATATATATATATATATATATATCTCTCTCTCTCTCTCTCTCTCTATATATATATATATATATATATATATATATATATATATATATATATATATATATATATATATATATATATATATATATATATATATATATATATATATATATATATATATATATATATATATATATATATATATATATATATATATATATATATATATATATATATATATATATATATATATATATATATTAGTGTGTAAAAAAACAATTCGCATAGTTCGAAATGTCAACTTTATGCAGTAGAACAAGTAGGTACGTTTTCTCCCTTTTTTTCTTTTTTAAAGTCTTGTTTTAAAAATTAAAATTTCAAACTTTAACTAAAAGAAGGCTTTTTCACATGCAATATGAATTGGTGACTTCGTCTCCAGAAATGAAACTGATATAAATTCCAGAAAAAATAGAAAACAAAAATAAAACGACAACTAATAGCTTTCATTATTTGACAATTGTAAAGAATGAAAATCGTAAGGTAACTTTACTCTGAGAAATAAATTTTGTATTCCGTACTTGACTTGATTCATAACGGTGTGATTCATAAGTGTGGGAAGTTCGGATTTGCTTAAACGAAATACAAAATTCTTGTTTCAAGAACGGTTTTTTCAAATCCGAAATTCTCTATTTTAGCCATTTTTAAGCTCGACTAATTTTAATCCAAAAAATGTGATTGATTTGAGTACAAAATAGGCTTTAAAAATGTTTTTTTTTTTTTAAATTATATTTTTGTTCGGAATTATATTTTATTCTCTGATGGAGGAAGCTAGTATACGGCTCTGAAGACAAAGTGTCACCATTTTAACTTCGACTAATAGGCACCCAACACATCGACTTGCCGAATCACAAGCAATTGTTTTTCTCATTGACTGTCGCCGCAAAGACAACAATATATTCGATACTTTATGTATTTTATTCAACCATAGCAATGCCGAATTAGTTGAGAGCAGCTGAGAGAGTAAATTCAGTTTTACTCTCATAGATGAATATTTGAATTATCTACTTCAAATCAAAAAGAATTTAGTTTGTTCTTAAAATTAGTTTTTTAAACTTGATTCAAGAATTTTATCTTTATTTTAAGGGTATCTGCGCATGATATTTAAATTTGTCTCTTTTTAAAATAATTTCAGAATAATTGAGTACGAATCGTACTTATAATTTTAAGTACGCTTTCAGACAAAATTTTTATGCCAGTTTTTCTTTTTTTGTTTGGTGTAGGAAATTACAACGCACTGTTTTTATATAGGTACATACATATGTCGTTGAATTTCGTTTGAACTTTTATCTTTTGTAATTTAAGCTAAGCATAGCCAAATCAAAATGGCAATTCCATAGCAGCAAATACGAAATTAATTTGTTAGTTACTTGTAAGGGAAAAATTTATACATGCAACAGATGTTTTTGTTTTGCGTTTTGTAATTATTGTAACCACGGTAAAGCCACAAAAATGAACCATTGAAACATATGTAAGAATTCAAGAAACATACTTGAGACGGAGCGACTTTGAAGTTGTAAATTCCTTGCAGCAAACCCCGAAAAAAGAAACAAGTTCAATCGGAGCAAAACCATTTATTTTAAAGTATGTAATTTGAGTTATACAACTTTCACATTGATTGCATATTTTTTTCTTTATCTGCTCATTTGCTGTTGCTCCTACAACACAAATCCAAACAATGAACATCCAAATTTCTTTTGAATCCATCATCAGCGACCGCGCAGCTTCATTAAACTTTCGATTTCTTTAAAGTGTCACAAATGCTTTTTTTCTCAAACCGCTCGAACGAACTCGACACACCCTCAAAACACAAAGTGTGCATGCATCATGTCGGGAGCAGCTCCCTCGACAATTTTCATCGATAGACAGCATCCAGTCATTCATGCTATATGCCACTACTTTCATTTTCACACTTTTCCAATTCCGTCGCGAAGATTTGTAGTAAGTATTAGTGCTCTTGAGCTATTTCGTAGAGTTTTGCATGTAGCGAGAAAAATTATACAGGAAAGACCTACCTACATATGTACGTAGACCCTGGCTGGCGTGCCAGCATTATGTGTCAATCTGTCGCCAACACTTAACCTATTCATAATTCAATGTCAAACACTTCCCATCAATATCGTTTCTGTTGCTTCCTTGCACTCTCCCACTATTTCCCACACACTTTTGCGCTGTTATCCGTTTTTCCATACGCTCTTTCATCTATTCATCATCTTTGTAGTCACTGTAATCATTACAAACTTTTGCTTCCTTTTTGAGAGATTATTAAAATTGCTTTCATCTTTTTTATACCTTGCATTTTTAGGTAAAAGGGTAACTTACTCATACTATAAAAAAAGAAAGCGTCAGAGACACCATAAAGTATATACATACCGATATTCCTGATCAGCATTGCATGTACAGTGTGCGTTATAAAAACTTCAAACATTATTACCTACGGGTATATAGGTATAAACACTTTTCTCTTGCCCTTGTACTATTTCAAGTGTACAGGGTTTTATATTTGGCTGCATTAACGACTATGACACTATTTTTATGTTTTATACGCTTTTCACACGTAGTGTAAATAGTATTAAAATTGTGTTACGGAGTTTGTAACTGGTTACTTCTTATGTACAGAAGCAACACAAATATTTTAATGGGCGTGGCCCCTACGTTAAGTGGTGGTTCCCATACAAACACACCGCCAACTTTTGTGGTTTTTGCAGGTAATACTTTCTTTTATGTTGATCTAACGTTGCAAACAAATCTATATAGAATTAAAAGATTTAACATAAATATTTTTTAAATGTTTGTGAAGAATATTAATACTTCAGTTTTATCGAAGATAATGTTTTCTCTTGTTATATATAAACATACTATAGTGCATTTAAATTTAATTTCCTGTAAGTTTAAGTTCTTAAATTCTATTTCATATATAAAAAGTAATTTCTTGAAATGAATTCTGCTCGGCTTAAGTGTTAAGTGTTTCGGAAATGTACGCTTGATTTAATTCAATCTAGTTTGGATTACACTCGAATGCTCTCAAATGTCTCAAAGCCTTTAGATAAACGTTTCTTTCATACATATATTGTAGTTAAATATTGTAGTTTATTTAAATTGAAAACAATAATTTTTCTTCTTATTCCCTATGGATGTCTCTTCTTACTGTTCTAGTTTCATGTTGCAAACGTATATCGTTCAATTTAATAATAATTTAATTCGAAGTGAAGTTACTTTAAGTGTGTGTGGTCGTCTGTTTATGATTATGATTACAAAGAGTCTGCCAATTAAATGCGTATTTTATTTCAATCACTTTTGATGAAACATTTATTACTGAAGAAGAAAAATTCATATTTCTATATTACGATACATAATATCTAAACAAATTGTAAACGAATTGTTGCATTACACTATTAGAATTAATTTAAAACAAAAGCAACAAATTTACATACAAAAATGGAAAAATGAGTCGGGGGCAGGTTACAAGGGACTACCCCTTAAATTGGTCTACTCATTTCTAGATTAATTAAAAACAAAAAGAAAATTTCATACAAAATAAGTTTCATAAAAAATGGAAGTAAATTTTGTATGGCTACCCGATCTGGATCTGTATTAGTATTTATGTTAGATACACCAAATTCGGCGTTTCTTACGTAATAAATAAAAACAACATGAAAAAACGTTGACCTCGGTTGAACTGAAGCTCTAATATCATTCACAAGAAATTTTAAATCGTATTGTAAAACATGAATGTTAGGGGTTTAAAAAGGGGCTGCCTCAAAATGTGGGTGGTACACGCCCATTAGTAGATGTGTATGAAGCGACCATCTATAAGATGCCGTCATATAGAATTTCAAGTTGATAGTTACGTTTTTTATACAAATGCATAAAAGTGAACTGTGGATTTGTATGGGACTACCTCAAAAAGTGGGCGGGACATGCCCATTTGTATATGTATATGAAGCAGTTGTCTATTGATATCCACTAAATCGAATTTAAAGCAAATATTAATTTAAATAAAGAATTTTTTTTATAAAAAAAACAAGTGGGACGTGTGTTTGTATGGGGGCTACGCCAAAAAGTAGGCGGGACACGCCCATTTGTCTATGTATGTTAAGCGGCGATCCATTAAAAGGCACCACGTCGCATTTCAACCTAATATTGACTTTAACAAAGAAGGTTCTCATACAAAAACACAAAATTGGGCAGTAGGTTTGTATGGGGGCTACCCCAATCAGTGGGCGGGTTCCACCCATTAATGTATATGTGAAGTGTCCGTCTACTAGAAGGTACCATATCAAATATTAAGTTGATATTGACTACAATAAAAAAAGTTTTTCATACAAAAAGTCAAAAGTGGGCTGTCGGTTTGTCTGGGTTTGTCATGAGTGGGCTGGGTGGGTCAATCTTGATACTCTATTAAACTGCAATAATTAGAAGTTACACCCACACAATTTTCAACTGGATAACGTAAAAAATTTAATATTTAAATGGGGCCAGATTTGTGTGGGAGCTGCCTCTTAAATTGGGGTTGACGTATTCATTTAATACTAGTTATCTGAAGAGGTGGAAGAAGAGTCTATCTAACAACCTCTATCTTTTATAGTCGCCAAAAACTGTTCGTTCAAACAGACGATCAGAAGTACATGTCTGACACGCCTCCTGCCTGATACATGCATTTACACAAACTATATATGTAGTTAAAGTTTAAATTAATTTAATAATTGTGCAACCATTTCCCAGTAAGCAATTGTCCTCTGTCTCTAAAATAGAAAGAAGAAAATTATTTATTTTTATTTGGGTGAGAGTTAATTGCTTGCGATTCAGCAAGTCGATGTGTTGGTTGCTTGAGGATTGGGAGCTAAGATTGCAATGACTCTGAAACTTAGCGCTCAGCGCTGTTCGTCGTGGATACAAACTCAATAAAATTTAGTACGTTGTAAGTAGAACACAATTTAATTAGAATTTTCTAAAAATAAAAAAAAAACAAATAAAAAAAAAGACATTTTTTTGAGCCCTCAAATCAATAAAATTTTTCTTAACATCAAGCTTAGTAGAGCTTTTGAAGGGGGAAAAGTTTAAGAATTCATCTCCGTTCTTGAACCAAGAATTTGTACTTCGTTTAAGAAAACCCGTAATCACCATACTAGTTCTACCGCCTGTGATCAATTCTAGTTCGGATATTCTGTTTTATTTATTTGCGTAGTAAGTTTCCTTTAGTTTACTGTCTTTACGAAGCACAACTTTACTATCGATGCTCACAGCTTTAATTTTTTTTTATCTAATTATAATCTATTATATTTCGCTACTTTTACATACTAAATATGTAGTTGAGTATAAATAAATTAAGTAGCATTCTCTCTCATTGCATTGAATCTTTTCTATTCAGTTTTCCAAATACAACATTTGCTATACATAGATGCTCATAATATTAACCTTTAACTTTAAAATTAGTAACACATTTCAAGTACAACGACTCTCCCACAGTTTGCAACAGTCTTTCCAAACTATTCGATTTATTTTATCTGGTGAGTGCGAAATATTGAATTTCCAAAACTCCAAATTAATCTCGTGTACTCTTGTTTATTCTGATCACTTGTTTAACATTGTACCGGCGCACAGGATCTGCGTTACGCACTTAGAGGGTGAAAATACAGATGCATAAAAATATTTTTTCTCAACTTTACGTATACATGGGGAGATATAAAAACAAATGCACACACATAATAGCTGAATAGTATAAAGAAAAATTTATTAGACAATGTAATAAATTTTCCTTTTTTTTTAGCTTTTTTTAACAATGATTTTTCAAGCGAACACACAAAGTGGCTGCAGTATTTGGTGTTCAGTGTACAGGGCAATGTTTACTGTTCCCAAAGGAGCGTATATTGAATTACAAACAGCTGTGTATCTAAGTATTGTATCTGCGGCTGCTACTTGTACGTCTTTCAGCACTTTGGCGTTTTTGAAGTACCAGTGTGAGTAAGTATGTTTGTGTGCAGACAGTTCAGGAAGTTAATATGTAACTTATGTGTCAAATTTTTGCTGCCGTTACGCTCGGTGGATTTCAGTAGTCGACGCTAATAAAGCGAACATTGACTGACTTTTAGATACTTATTCACTCACTGTGTGCATTGGGTTCGATGTATGATAAATCACAATTATTTCTGTTTTCTATATTTTTCTTCTTTTTTTTTTCAAATAAGAGACCACCTAAATGAAAATTTTTTTATGCACGTAGTAATATTAAGGCATAAACTATTTTATGCTTTAACGAACAACAGAAATTATTTCTGTTGTAAATAATATGCAATGAGTTTCCATGGCTATAGACTGAAAACTAATTTCATGCGGTGCATGATTTGCATTTTGAATGCAAAAGAGTTAGCTGCTAAATCATATTACATATTGTATTCGATTAAATATTCGAAACACAAATCATTTTGAATCGATGAATTACCGCGGAGGAAGTAAAATACAGACGCACAGACGATACAATTGCACACAGATACAAAATTACACCGACATGGCGCATGGGTGTGCGCCTCCCTTTGCAGTTCACTCCCGACTGCCGGCAGTTTGCAGCATTATGCTTCCTGCTCTATTGCATATGCTTTCGATAAATCATAAATTGTTTTGTGGCGCTGTTTGACACTTGGGGTTTAGTAAATAATACTGCAGTCAGACATCAAACGTAAACCTGAAACACAACGCACTATAGAAGCACCATGTAGCGAAAGATGAAACAAATCCCGTGTGCTCTCGAAAATAAACATCAATATTTGAATGCAGGCCTATGACGAAGATGACTGCACCGAGAAATGCATCCGGCCATGAAATATTTCATTTGCTACCTATAATATTGAAACCAATAGCATCCATAGAACTCCCCAGCTTTCATGCATTTTATGTTGCTTATGCTATTTTGAAACTTTTATTATAAGAGCGCATTATGCTTATGAGTTATTTTGTTTTAAATGTGCGCGTTATGACAAATTACAGCATTTTACACTTAAAAATCTTTTAATTTTGAGTCAGCAGAAGAGGGTGGTGTTTTCACTCACTCACTCATTCACTTGGTTTGCTTGCACTCCCTTCTATATTAATTTTCTCTACATAATCCATCTACAGTCGATTTATAAAGCTATTTTAACAATAATATTTCTTTTGTGTGACCTTTGCACGTTTTTTAGAGCTACTTTGTGCAGGGGTGAATATGCAACGAGGAAGTCTTATTTCAGCGCATGCTGTCCCAAATCAAATAATGATATATGACAAATTTAATAAAATCGATAAAATGTTGTGTTCTTCGAACTATGCAACTCCAGTATACTATAGGGGAGGATTCTTCATTGGTTATTTTTCCTGTGGCTATTGCTACCCCTAATTATATGTAGCAAAGAAATCTAGATACAAGAATACTATAATTGTGTGGTTCACAGTTTTTTTGTTTTATCGTGTGCGAGGTCAGGAAACTCTGCATTGATCTTATATATTTTGATATATCCAGTTTATCTTGGAAATATATCGGAGGTTTAAACATTTCAGAAAACCTTAAGACCCATGCAGCTAAAAATTGTTTTTGATCTAATTTTTAACACTGAATCCAAAAGTGGCCACAAAGTGGTTCTACCATTTCAAGATACTCTAACCTAAATTATTAAAAATTACAACATTTTTGGCAACATTTGAAGTTGAGTTATTTTTGTTTTACTGTAAAATTTGGTTCAATTCTCTAAACTTTTTATTTACATTTTATTGATAACACTAGTTAACAGCAAACAAGTAGAATCTTTCAGGAAAACCATACATATTTTTTTTTCATTTCGGTCATTTACCTAGATAACGGTATATTTTCGATGTATGATGTTACTTAAACCATCGTCCAGTGTGAATGGCAACCCCGATCAAATCGATATATCGCTACAAAGGTGATTTAATTACCCGTGGAATTGGATACCGTTATCCAATTCGACCGAATTAAAAATGACTGAGTTACAACTGATTTAAATTTCATGATTTTTTAAAGTAATTTCATGCATTTTTCTTTGATTATCTTTTTTCAACAATAAATAATTACAATTTCCCAAGTTTGCATTTTTAATCAATTGTTTAATTAATTCAATTGGATAGCACGGATAGTTTAATCATCTAACGATTTTGTATAGTATTTGAATAGGTTTACAAATGTACCGTTATCTGGGTGAATGGGACTCACATGAAATAAAGTCAGTATATTTTCCATGGTCAGCAGCGCACCCAAGATACTCTAAAAAAAAGTACAAGAGAAAATTTCTAACGGTTTAAAATTGAAATTTGTAAACTAGTGTAAACGAATGTTGCCTAAAACGACATTTTTGACACATTAAGTTTAGCATTAGCCACTTTTGGATTCAGCATAAAAATACATGTCTTCTCTGGTCTTAAAGTTGACCGTAACTTGAAAACCTGTGTAAAACATCTGTACCAAAATAATTACCAAAAAAATAAGTACAGACATGGCCAAACTTGGAGATTTGGTTCTTTAAATTTAGAAAGACCAGAGAGAATTAAGTGAATGGATAAAATCGTTGCAGCCTAGTGTGCTTGACTAAGGGATACCTTGTAAACATTCAAACCGCTTTCGTTTTAACCATTAATTTACGGTGACTATACTTAATGATGGTGCGATCTTCATCAATATGGATAATATTTGCATAATTAACGAAGGACTAATCAACACCAAATATGGTATTGCTGGTCTACGTAACAAGTAGATTTCTATTGTTTTACTACAATATTCGATTTGCAATTCAAATTTTGTGAATAATATATCCTACAATAAACTATTCATATCTAACTGCAAAATAACAAAACAATTTGATTTGATTTGATTGATAATTAAATGAAAATTGTAATCTGATTTTTTAATGTGCGAAATGGAAGTAATATAATCTCAACAATTTACTCATGCGGTAAGTTATAATTGTGCATCACAATGCCACATACTCCTATCTACATAGGGGTGAAATTCAATATTTTATGTACTTTTGCATTTCAACTACTTATTTAGTCAGAGTCTGTTGCCCTTAGCTACTGCCACGCAATATGCAACGATATTGAAATGATGAAATGAAAACCATGCCGCTGCATAATTTAGGATTTATGAAAGCATTTATACAGCCTCTGGTTCTGGTAGCAAAGTATCCAATTAAGCAGACAAAAACGTGTGACACGTGCGTTCATCTATCGTACATTCATGGGAAAAATAAACAGGCAATTTGAAATGAAATACGTTACCGCCTTTTAGCGCCGCAAACAAACTGAATAAAATGCGAAAATTATATAACTATACATATGTATATGTAAAACAAATTTGAAAAGTCCACTGCATTTTGCATAAGAAAAAGTTTTAAACTAAAGGTTTCAGTATCCTTTTATACGAGTTTACTGCACGCAGATAATAATTTAATTTCCCAAACCTCACTTTTGGTTTCCACATCTCATGAAGCTCAACTGACAAGAAAATGGACGAAAGTCGTGCGTAAAATTACGCAAGTTTTCTGCAAAATTCAGAAAAAGTAAAGTATAAAGAAAAAGCGTACGAGGGTAGTTGTGAAAGTATTTAGTAAAGTAAAATTAGTTCGGTCTTTTTTTTTGCGGTCAAAAATGCGTTTATTTCATAACATTCATTCATCAAAGTATTTTCCATCGCTGGTTACTATTTTTTTTTTGCCACCTTCCGTCGATACAAGCACAATCAGAAGGACCAATGTCCGGAGAATACGGCATGAGGCTGAGCGTTGTAATGCAGAAGAAAATCTTTGTCATGTCTTTGCTCGTATTCCGGCCATTTTTCTTGTAATGTACGGCACAAACTAATCAATTGTAGCGTATACCGAGCGTTCGTAGTGGAATCGCCTGGTTGTAAAAGCTCATAGTACACAGCACGCTTTTGGTCTCACCAGATACACAACATTACCCTCGAATCATGATACACGGCATTGGTGTTTATGTTGAGGACGTTGGCAACGATTGACCGGGCAATCAATGAATATCCATTCTTCATCCCCAGTCACAATTCAAATGAAAAAATAGCCTTTCAGCATATCTCGGTTTCAGTTCATAAGGCACCGAATTGCCTTGTTTTTGAATCATTCCCATGGATTTAAATCGAGTCTCTCCCAATGCTTCTGCAAGCTCCTCTTGTTTGATTTCGATTTCCGTCCAATGCTGCTTAGCAGACAATTTTACATATTGAACGCAATAATATACAAGGTTTTTTTTTCTAAAACTCAAGGCGATATAAACTGAATATTATTGATAAATGTCTTACCACTCTGAAACTAATGAATTCAGCTGTTACTATGACACATTCACAAAAGCCAGAACCATCTTTTGAAAACGGACCGAACTAACTTGTATACCAGATGCAATAACTCGCAACTCATCAAATGTGTAATATTTACTATTTGTACCACCAACTATCCACTAAAGTTTAGAGTTTGTTCAATCAATGTCGTGTAATGTCGAAGCCAATTTGGAGATCGACCAGAATCAAATACTGTACAAACAGTATTTCGTTAATTTAATAATTGATGCGAAATAAGATAAAGCAATCGTAATCCACAATCCATTCTTGATCATGACAAGGTCGGCTCTCATAGAGTACCTCAAAGAAACGATTCTTAAAAGCAGTTAAACTTCAATTTATCGTTTCCAATTAAAAATAAAATGTATTATATTGAGATATCTTCCTTTCGTAGGTTTTAGAAAACTTTTGTTTTTATAATTTAAACAACTTTCTGTACTATCGTCTAAAAAGTTTTTTTTATTAAAGCAAAGCAAAAATAAAAACCTAAATGGAGTTTGTCTGATGTACTAAGCACAGAACACAAATAAAGAAGTTTATGTAGAAGAAATTTGCAATTTTATTAAAACAAAATCCCACATAGAGGAACAAAACAAAAAAAAAAAAATTAATGCACAGACGAGCAGAGCAACAAGCGTCAAACAATGGCGACAAAAGTATTCGCAATGGGCGTGGCATGTGACGTAAGACGCACAGCATGTTGCAAAGTAATTTGCAGCAAGTGAAAAATTCAACAAAGTGAGAAAACATTGAAAACAGCTCGTAGGAGGTTCATGAAATGCATGTTTTTTTTTCTTTTTTGGCTTATGCGGTCTTTTCTCTTGGGTAAATGTGGCAAGCATAAAACTTCAGGCCACACTGCTTATCTTGTACACGCCTGCACAGTATTTTCAAATTAAATTGGAAAAGCGTATGGAAATGACTTATACAAATGAATGTCAATCTTAAGGTAAATCAAATTAATAAACCATTAAGTGTTTACACAACAAATAGTAGTAGTGATTTTGGAAAATCAGCTTTCAGTAAGTTTTGCAATAGATAATGTACATGTATTTAATCATATCCAACTGCTGCTCCCTATAGTCTACTAGAAATCACAGTTGTGCGATGTGCTAAATAGAACAACTTTTAAACAAATGAAATATTAGCATGTTTCGCCTCTTTTATTGATGCAATTTAATTCATTTGAGCACCGCGCCCAGCATAATTTTCTTCAATATTTTTATCGCCATGTACAGTATTTCAAATTTATTTTTATTTCCGCAACATGCAAACTTCTCATTTCAACTGTTAGCAAATGAAAATTGAGTAAAAAAGATTTTCTATCTTGGTTGGAGTATTGTCACAGTAAATTTTTATTTCTTTTCAAGCAGTAGCGAAATACATTTTTCTTTTCATATTAAATCCTTAAACACTTACTTACAATTGTTACATCATAAGGAGCTTTCCTATCGTTTTCGCTGGCACGAAGTTTGTTGTCAACACGTTGACAGCTCTCTAAGCGCGTTTCCATTTAAATGCCACACACATAGATATGAACTATCGATCTAGTGTAGCCACGTTCAGCCCTGCTGGGACGCACTGGGATTTGAGAGACTGACCGCCCGCCGTTTTAATTAATAAATACATCAGAATGTGGCCATGCCAGCTCAACTGTTCGACAGTAAGCAGCTTATGTTACCCACTGTGTATAAGACCATTTTGTGTCTTTCTATTCCATTTCATACTTTTAGTTCTATAATTATGCTAAGCCTTTTGTCTAACAGTCGAGCATATGTTTCGGCCGCGTGCTTTTAGTTTTCAGCTGCGCGCATATTTCATTAATACCCACACAAATCCTGCATTTATATTCATATTTCATAAATTACAAACTACTTAGTTATATATCGTACAATACATATTTCATAGGAACCAGCGGTCATAGTATGTGTGTGTAGGCTTAGGAAAATTTATTACATAGAGTTTGTGCGTATAGGAGTATATTGAAGAGTATCAGAGCTTTTGACACATTTTGATAAGGTTATCATTACGAGAAATCATGCGTTTTTCTGTATAACACATAAATACATACATGTGTGTGAGTATAATTTCCCAATGCTGTTATTCTATCTAAGTGTTTTTATCTTGGATAACTCTTATCATACATTTTTTTTTGGTATAAATTGTGCAGTTGTTTCAGTGTAAATGACGAATCGCTTACTTTTGGTAATGCTTCAGAAGGCTATTTTATTTGAATAATTTTTTAAAAAATATGTTTTCATTAAAATCCCTGCAGGTACGTGGTAGCGGCTACGCGGTCGACCATGTAGTTGCCTACCGGTGGCATTGATTAGACGCCCTGTCAATTCACCGTTTCACCGTCTACTTTAAACGTTGGCTTATATTAGGCAGTGGACTAGGGGTGTGGCGTTGCACTAAGAGTGGATAGAGACTGATCTAAACACTTTGCAGTGAACGAGGTTGTTGGGGTTGTTAACCAATTTGCAGTCACCGAGTGGATTGGATTGGGGTTTGTTGTCAATAAGTAGAAGAAAACAAAATTTCTTTTTTCAATTTTTTAATTTTAACTAGCTCAACGTCTTAACATATACTGCGAATAACATGAATATTTTAAAATGTGCATCTCTATTGAGCATAGAGAAATCAAATGTTGAACTTTTAATGCGATTCTCAGTGTAATATATTTATAGTTTATAAGCTACTAATATGACTTAATCTATTGACCTATTTGAAAACTTCTTTATGAAAAAGTGTTTTTTGTAAGTGTAACGCCTGAAGTATCTGCTCCTCGGCTTTCCTACTTCACTTAAGTCGGAAAAAGTAAATTTTTATTAGTATATATATATTATTGGTAATGTCTCTATAAATATTTACCTAACAGGCTACACATAAAATAGGGCAACATTTTTATTGACATTTTCACAATCCACTTGGAACTCGCCGAACTACAGGGATACTCTTCCTGAAAAAAAAAAACACGAATACAATGTACATGAATACAAAGTGAATGGATTTTTATCTTGATCACTGTGTATATAGTTTTACAGCACTAAAACATCTTTTTGAATATTAGATACATTAGCATAAATACCCTTTTATCAGATTTTACATAAAATTATGGTAAATATTTTAATTAACCAACATTTTTTCTTATTTCTTTCAGGTAAGGCGCAGTATTCATGAACGATTTCACAACGTATACCAACATAAATTGTCCTTTGGCTTCTGTCTGCAAGTATAAGTAATAATCCTTTTGAGTGGCTATTGTCTTTAGCCTACTTATCTGCCACTGTCATCGATTGCTTCTGTATCTGTGAAAAAGTACAATAGCCACTTGAAAAATGCACTTCACTAACCTCATCAGCTGCTGTGGCTGATGCGAAAGCAAACGTGTCATCAAGTTGTTGAGCGCTTGCTCAAATAAAGTCAAGCGAACAAAAGCAGCTGCTGCGTTTGTCGCAATGCTATCAGTAGCAACTCATGCTGATAATGACGTTCCCTCGTATTGTTTATTTACTGCAGCTACACTGGAAAATATAAATGGTATAATTAAAATGAAGAATTTATAGAAAGTTATTGTATAAAAGTCTTCTGAGACACATATTTATACTTATAATCTTCTTATAGTTTTGCAACTAGTTTTGTTTTAAAACAGTTCAGAAGTTTGTAAAAGTAAAACGTAATTGGTTTCAACGATTCAGATAGTCGTCAATGGAAAAGAAGAAAACTTCGTGAAAAATTATGATACAAATAGATACAAAAAGATGACAAAACATCGACAGTTTCGGCCAAAAAATATTGAAGTATTTTTATTTTTGTATCGGTTTGTGCTTTTTGTTAGATATAAAATTTTTCATCATTTGTGTAAACAAATAGTACAGATAATTTTGCAACCCGTCAGCATGCAACGTAGAACTGGCCATGTGAGAAATCTGAACTCTCCAATTTTTTGCTGCACATTTCCACATACTGATGGTAATGGCGAATGCAGAACGAAAAGGGAATTGAAGACGTTTCAATTCAAATGGCATATAAGATGGAATCATACGAATTCGAGGAATAAAAGGCATTTTCTGTACAAAATTGTTGCTTCGATGTCATTCCGCATTTATTTGTTCAATGCAAGTCTTGTAGCATTACAAAGTTTTGGTTGGTTAATGTTGCGAAGCATAATAATACGTGCTCTAACTATTAGTTGTAGAATGCGTTGTGGCAATGCGTTGTGGCAATGCTGGCAGATCAAGTTGTATATACAATATTCTTATATATAATATTTTAGAAACAAAAAAAGTCAACGCCAGAATTGCACAAAGTGTAATTTTGTCTATTTTTTTTAAATTTTGTCGTATAAAATCTTTTTATTTTGAGTAAAAATGTAGCCAAAAACCTTCCACATTCTATAAATCGATGAAATAGTTGTAGAGTTATTAAAAGTCGAACGAACAGCAACTTAGTTTTATATATAGACTATGTGTATCTCATACAGTTATAAATCAAAATGCAGTACATAATTAAAATATGAGTTCTTTTCGGATAATGCCAAATACCAGTTTTCAAAAATAACTGATATTTGCATGTCTAAACTGCTATTTTTCCGTTACACTATTTTGTGAACAGTGATTTTAATTATGCTGTATGAATTTGTTTTTACGTTAATGATATATCAATTATCAACAGAAATTATTGATTTCAAATGATGAAAATCTTTGTAATACAGTAGTAGAAATGTGTTTGTAGATATCTTTAATATTTGCTTATTAATATTTTATAGAACTAAATTAATACATTACTCCGTATTCATAATATACTATTATTGTTGTTTTTAAAGAGTGATAACTAGCAGAAAAAAATTACCTGCTGCTCTGCCAATGTTGTCTTAATGTTTTTATGATTATTAAATATGTACTTTCGAAAACCAAACGTTTCGCTTATGCAATGCCATGCCAGCCAGTTATGGTATAAGTATTTCAAACAACTTTACAATTCTGGCAATACTTTGCTCATAACTCGAGAAACTTCCTTTAACTTGTGCGCACGCACTGCCAACTTTCAACTAACTATGTATAAAACTATAAAAGATACAGCGAAGTAGTGGAACGCAACGAGTTCGCGAAGGGCATTAAATATTGCACTCAAGTTAGTTACGCAGAAAATGAATAAAACATACAACGTAGAGAAACAAGTTCTGCGAAAGCATTCTATGGCGCTTTGGTACAATATTATTCTGCGGCATTGCATTACTTTGGCAAGAAATGGAATTGCATTCAACGACGAGTTTGCTGCTACTCCGCTCCTGACTCCTGGCGTTAACGTTGTCGCTGAGGATTCTGTGGCTGCAAATGAAAGAAGAAAGAAAATATTGTGTTGCAAGTTTTTATGACTTTTCTCATTCAGCTCGTCTAACAATGGCAAATATGTTGCCATTCTCAGCCGCTTTCCTGATGTTAAAACTTTAATCACATTTTGCACATTTTTTTTCGCTTTTCATTGTTGTCGTTAGATTTTCAAATCCAAGTGAGGAAGTCTTTAATTAAGCATCTGTCATGAATAGTTGGCGATTGCATTTATTTTGTTTGAGTTTGTTTTATCAGATGCAAGTTACTGTTTAAATTGCTGCTATTGAAGTATTACAGCTCGTGTATTTCAACAACTTTTAAAAAAAAAAAAAATTAGATTGTACACCTACAAAGGTGAAGTATTATCATGCCATGCCCACAATAAATAATATCCACATGCAGATCCATTGACTTTTTTTCATACATATCATATAGTGATTCCGAATTCAGAATTTTTCAGCAGACCTATAAATAAGACAAAAGTAACCGATTTTTGAACGATAACAAATAAAAATTTGACCGATTTTAAACGATAGACAAAAAATTGATTTATACTGCAGGGCAGGCTACTCGAAATTTTTGTTTCGGCTGCTACGCTTACAATATACCACAATTTGGTAACAAAAATGTAGCATTTGAAATTTGATTTTATTTTTTATAAATCGGTTGAAAAATTTGGGCTTAAACTCACACCACGTATCAAACACACATAAGCATGACAGACCCACACCCGCGAATATTGAACGATAGCTTGCGAGCAGCTAGGTGCAAGTTGATAAACCTCTGCGAGCGTGTAAGAAATAGAAGATTACGAGTTTTACTTTGCACGCGCTTCGTTATTATATCGGTAACTGTTGTTGTTGTTGTTGTAACAGCTTGTTTTGGGCTACATCAGGAAATACGTACATATATACAATTTATTGTATTAGGAATGGATGGTATTGTGCAATCCTAGGTGTCATGTCCTAGGTGTCAAATCAACTACTAGTCGTAACCAGAGGTCTAAATTACTCAATTGAGTCGGATCGAACGGCCAATTAAATAAATGTGTTGTATCGTGCGGTGACTGACCTCATTCGAGGCAGCAATTATTATTGCTTATCCCAATAAGTTCCCTGTGGCACTTGTTCAATTGTATCTTTATGCAATTGAGCCTTTCCTGAAGTATAATCGTACTCCTCTATGCTACTTTCAAGAATGAAATGATTAATACTCGTTTTGTAGGTTCTAATGTCTTTTCTTATTCGGGTAGGGGCTATATTCATGAGAGTGCCATGGTTTGGCACCCTGACTTCTGTACGCACCTAACCAGAACTGCTTCGAAAGCAGCTCATTATGTTGATGAACAGGTAACATCATCGTTTCTTCATGCAAATGGTCTTCATAGTTCAGAGTCAATTCAGTGTTATTTAGGTAAGGAGGCCAGACAAGAGCAGCGTAATTCAGGACAGAACGTTTAATAGCTTTATAAGTAATAATTATTGTCTCTTTGTCCTTACCCCAAGAAGATTCAGTAAGAGCTTTCACCACTTTGTTTCTCGACTTGAGACGTTCCCAAGGACGACTGGATTTTCGCCCCTTACCGATCAGCACAAGGAGATTTGTGCAGTCAAAGATTGTCCAACTCAGCCCAAGTGGCTGCATCAGGTATTGGTAACTGTAGTTATATAAGTTATGTAACTGGTCGATGGTGTCATACGAGTACTAATAATAGCTTATATATTAAAACTTAAAATTAAATGTGAATTATATGGAGCAGTAGCAAAGGAGAAGTCGCAAAATTTGTATCGCGTATTGTTTGTCAAAGTCGAACTTTTGCTCAACTGGGTATGTACACCTCGGCGACATCGGAGTTAAATTTTTCCTTTTGAATTTATATTTCTTTTTGTTTGCTGTACAATGACTACAGGAACTTAACTACACAAATTCTCACATCAATCTTTATTAACAGAGTGTTTGCCTTTTGTCAGACTGACTTTATTTTATATATTTAAAGCACAGCTTTCTTGGTTTGTTTTTTGCGCTTCAAAATTAACTGGAAATCTGCGTTTATGGTTTTCTTAAGCATTATTAGCTCTTGACGACTTGACGATATGACAAATTCGTATTCAGAGAATGGTTTCTATTCTTTGTAACTCTTTCTTCAAGCCTGTCTCTTTATCTCCGACTTATATTCTACAAATTCGTCTTCATCGCATGCACTTTTTATCCTTTTGACAACGAATGTTATTGTATGCATATTTGGAAGCGCCAGTCGCATTAAGGCGCATTTTCGTGCCGTTGTCATATATGATTTCTTGGGAATACATAGTAAAATTCTCGTATGGCAAGCAACCAATTTGTATTCCGACATAGTGCTGCAATGTCTTGTAAGATAATCAGGCGCTGGCTTGATGTATCTGGCTGACTATATACATATACGCGTATCTATAAAATGTCAATGTCTTACATGCTCTTATAATGCAGAGCGAAAGCAGCACATTTGTATGGTATTGTATGAATATGCCGGTTGGCAAGGACAATATTGTTCTTTTTATAAAGCGTCTGTCATTGTTATAGTGGTTTATACACGTATGTACATCATTATCATCACACATTGACAATGTTTTGTAGGTAGGTATTGTACGTATATCTATTGAATGTATAGCAAGAACTCAGACAATTTGTTCAGTTCAAATTATGTGCTAAACTATACATGATTATTATCTGCATACTTTACTCTATTTTATGCTTTGTTGCACAAAAGAACTCTGAGTTGTAATTTGAGCTCTCCTCGTACTGAACAAAAGCTTAGTTTCTTAACAATTTTCTATAGTTGAGGGATTCTTATATTCCTTTAGAGCTCAATGTGCCCTTACTAGAGCATAAAATCCAAAGGAATATATTTTGTTTTGTTTGTTGTTATCGTAAAAAAGTAAATTTTTATGAAGTAAGAACTTGTATACTGACAATTTAAACCGAAACTTTTCTACACTTCATTCATTATCATCTAAAAAAGTGAAGTTTAATTTCCCAAGTTCGGATTTTTCACTAATAAAACCTGTGGCTGCATAAACGATTTAACAATTTCTGCAGAAGGTGTGTCTCTTTCTTCTGCTCTCATCCACAATTAGGTTAAAAAATTATAAATCATTTATGTAGCTCCTGCTTCTCTAACACATACCGGAGGCACACACAAACTGTGTACAAAAATTTATTCTCGCTCTTGGTTGTCTCTTCGTCTCTCTGATAATTATAGGAGTGAAGGTTTTAAAGCCAGTTTCAACAGTTGAAAACAAGAGCCTCATACGTGCGTGATACAACAGATTTTGTATAAATACTTAAGGATATCTAGTTACAATATGTATTAACTTGGGAATTTCTTCAATTCTCATGTTTCCCACGCATTTTTTGCATTTTACTAGTTCGGAACTTCTCTGCTTGGTTCACCATTGGACCTATACTTGATCAAGTTGGAGAGAACATAACCTATAAATTTCAAGTCTCTGGATTGAATATTATTAGCATGAACAAAGGAAACATGTTCAGCAAAGATGGTTTGCATACCAACAATTCTACAAACGCTTCCTATAGTAGAGCTATCTTGTATATTGTGCTCCTTCGTAACCCTAAGAATATAAAAGTTTTCATACAAAAACTCAAAAATAAGTGCAGTTTTGTATTAAGGGAATGCTCATTGGCTTATAGTTGTATAATCTGCATATTTTCTATGGGAAATGTTCTTGACCAAATTTAGCGTTTCTAGCTTAATTAACAATAAATTTCATAAAAAAAACTCATAAATGGGGGGGGGGGCTGGTTTGTATGGGGCTACCCCTTATAGTATGGTTGGCACGTTCCTTGAATACAGTTTATCTGAAAAGTGAATAGATGAGTTTAAACATCCAAACATGAAGTCTCTTTTATAGACTAGAAGATCTCATTACGGACAGCCAGACAGACATCTCTATATCAACTCGACTTTTGATGCTTATTTTATGGGATCTGCCACGTCTCCTTCTGCCTGTTACATACACTTCCACAAACTTAATATACCCTTCTACTGGATGTTCTTAAACCGTACTTTCGTTTAATTTTGCTTCTTTCATTTTTTCCAAGAACACACCCTAACTTTTTCATTAGACTGTACATACTCGTACATAAACTTTTTATATCTATTCGAATTTCAGTACGGCTATTTTCTTCTAATACATTTTAAGTTTGATTGTTGTGCTATCTTTTTGCCAGTTGCATTTAAAATGAAACTATTCAGTTATTTATGCACAGCCTCGTCTTGTATGTACTGCAATGTTCCATTCATAGTATCCAATGCGACTGCTGCCAATAAATGTAAGCATTCAAAAATACTAGTAGGAGAAAGGAGTTATAAGTGAGTGTTAGGTTTGGTTGAACTTCATTTCGCCACGAATGAGTTTAACTCCCCCAAACACTAAATGGTAAAAACTCTGCATAAAGTAATCGTAGTTGAGGCAAACTCATAAATTAAACTGAAGCCGCAATTTTTCAATGATTGTGAGTGGCAGTAGCAAAGCAAAAGTATCGTAGTAAAGCCGAGTTGGGGCAGCACGAATTGAAGTTAGACAAAAGCAGTGAATTACTTGTATAAGATTCAAGTTTCTAGGTGTTGTTTGACTGCTGCTGTTAGCTGCTTGTGTAATTAGCATAATTGAAATGTGTACTTGCTCGGTTGGTTTGAGAATGAATGAATGAATGAACGGAATATATAGATACTCGTGTTTTAATGGAACCATATTAATCGGCATGTTTGACTTTAAGCTTAAATTATGTTACTTAAGCTGGTCTAAATAGCTTTAACCACAAACAAAAAAAAAAAAAAAAAATCATTTCAAGCAGAAAATTTATAGCTTGCTCAATACAAGTTCAGTTGAAAGCACAAAATTGTTCGTTGATGTTTGCACTTGATGCGACAAATGCGATATTGTCGCCTTTTCAACTGCGACAACAACGACTGGGATTTTGCTTTTGCGTTCCTATGCTTGAATTGATGCCAATAGCACGCCCCAGTAGACCACAAGAGCCAACTCCCATTTTTGTAGAAGGCTCCATGTAACATAGTTGAGGCTTCATACAAGCTGTTGTTTGGTCAAACAGCAGGAATTGCTCAGCTACTCATGCTACACATAAAATCTAAAATTGGATGGCTTTGTGGGTGTCTATCTGGGTGATACTGTTCAGCAACCATGGCAACTTTTGTGTGAGTAAGGGCACATCTAATGGCTGCTAGACAGACACTTATAATTATATTTGCGCAGCATTTTGTGTCGCTAGGCGTTCATGAGTCCTCGAGTGAAGTATGTTTAATGGTGTTGTGTGTTATTGCAGTTTAGCCCATTATCATTTGGCTTCAAATTTGCTTCAAGTATTGGTAAAGGATTTTCCGTTTTTTCTTTTTCCACAATGAATCATCGCCAGCATTTTTACCCTGTCCCATCTGGCTTTTATAATTGTTTAAAGTTTGATTTTTACTTTAAAACTTTGCTTATATGACACGTTTGCAACTATTTGTTTCTTGCAGTTCGAAGTTAAAGAATTTATATTTAGTTGTGTGGTGTGCATAGGTACACTCTATAGATTGTGTTACTATACAAATTTATAATTAATTTAATTGTTAAACATGAGTTTTACATTAAAACAATAAACCTTAATTCTGTGAAAACAAATAATTTACATTAATTGAACCGGCACTCATTTGATTTGGATTATGTTTTCATTAATTAAAAACGGAATTAAGTTAATCATTTCATTAAGCAGACAATTATAAATGCGTGTAACGTATACGCATCATGGCCTACGTCGTAATTGCTTTTTATAATGCCATACGTAGTATGAAAATCGTACATTTTGTGAGAATGTGCATTGAACCAGAAATTCGGTTAAACTCGTACTGCACGTACAGCACTGCGTGAGTTTTTACAACTGCAAGCATTGCATCCTTTTTATTCGTTTACACTTCACAATAAGTTTTAAAACGTGTATTAACAATTTGTCAGTTAACTTGAAACAATACGTTGTAGAATTCTTTAGGCTACAGTTCAACCAGCTTCAAAGAATGATAGGATTTTAAGTGGATAGCATTACTGAAACATTCTTCATCGAAGATAAATATGATAAATATTATTACAATATATTTGTTGTTTTTAGAATTTAGTAAAAGTTCATGTTCAATAACAGAAATTGGCAAGTGGAACTCTTTGTTTATTTAACTTTCAACGCTTTTATTAAAAAACAATATATTTTTTACCAGAAATAAGTAGACCTGCAATTCAGTGCTATAAAAGAAAGAATAGTCAGCTAATGAGCGCTTTAGAGAATTCTTATTGTATTTAAGTTTAAGATAATCGGAGGATTTTAGGATTTTAAAAAACCATCGTATAAAAGTGTGATGAGCCAATCTTCTGCACCAAAACTTCACAGGAAGGGAATGTAAACAAATTGGCAAAATAATTTAGTGAAATAGAGCTATAAGCTAATTCAATGGCTTGTGTAAGTTCGGGAATACTCCAATATAGTTGTCGTGTCAACCATCCCCAAACATATTCCATGATATTCAAATCGGAGAGTAGGGCGGCCAGCTTAATAGCTCCACATTTTAAAGCCGTTTTACCAACCCGGGCGTATGTATCGGCGCATTATCATGTGGTTAAATCCTCGCCAGATGGAAAAAAAAGTTATGAAAGTATGGAAAGATCTCTTTCAATATATCATTGTAGGACAACGCATTCACTGTGGTTGGCACAAATTGTAATTTGCAGGTGCATAATACAAAATGGCCCCCAAGGCACACAATCACATCTCCAACTCTGCTAGTATGTAGTGTCTTTGCGGTGGCCATGAAAATAGTAGCTATAGCCATTAGGGCATTCCAAATAAAATTTTTTTTTCATGTAAGATGACCACGCGATGCCACTTCGGAGTTCCCTACACATGTGTGCGATAAAAATTGAGGCGTTGCGCTTTTCGAACCCGATTAAGAGGTGGGTTCTTCTTGATTTTTAGTCTTTTTATATACTTAGAATTCGAAATAAGACGACGCATAGTTGTGAGACTTGGCTTGATACCACATTTTTCCCTGATTTTTACTAAAGAGTCCTGAGAATTTCACGCATTTTTTAATATAAGTCGCCTTTTCCCATTAGACTAATTACCCACATTTAGACTAATTACTTAAAAGTATGATTATAACGTGTCGGTTCCTCTCGATTTGCTTAGGTATTTTGGCAATAGATAGGCCAGCTTTAATTTGTCCTTTTTCAAATAGCGAGGAATGTATGTATCTGCTTTGCACTGCGCATTACGCCTAACAATGACTGAGTCATAATTTGTAAGGTTTGAGTCTCAATTAGGAGTCCTAAAGTACTTTTATTTGAATGAATTTTAGTATCTGCTAAGACTCTTTTAGATTCTTATTTAATGAATTTAAGATTCTTTTTATGTGTTACTTTATTTTCAAACAAAAAAGTTACAAATATCTAATTCTCAGATAACTGTAAATTGTCGCCCTAAAGCAGTTAAAATTGAGAGTGTTTTGGAAGCAATAACGCTAACCCATCGAAATCCGTCTCAATTGAATCATTTTTAAGACTCATAGTTAGGAGCGCTCCAAAAATTGTTAGACGGGTTGTATATCGAAAAGCGAAAGGCCACATCGAATCAAGCTAGCTCGTCACTGCTGTAACTCATGTTCTCCAGATTTCTCGCACTATTCTCTCTTAAAGTTGCTATAAACCTAATTTTACTAATGTTTTCTTGTACCACATTATTATAAAAAAATTTTCTTGTGTTACGTTCAAACTGATACACTCTGTAACACATTGAAGAGTATTAAAAATTCAGTTCCACCGTTTCGATTTATTCTTTCTGTATTATTTTTATCGAATTTTGCGCTGTATTTTGTTTGCAAATTTTCCATTTCGTAAAATTTGCAAGAAACGAAAGCAATACAAACTAAAGCCATCAGCTATTGAATTTAAGCCAAACCGAATCGTAGTAAATTCAGCGTAAACAAAGTAAGCCAAATGCTTGCGGCTTTAGGTCTCTGGCGTGTAAGCGTCGTGAGCGTGTGATGCACATTTTGATAGTGCAGCAGCAGTAGAAGCAATTGCAGCAGCATGTCGAACTGCGAATAGTCGCTGCCAAATGCTGAGCCACAGCCACTTAACCAGAACAGACCAGGTCAGTCTGTATTCGCTTCGTGTCTAATGCTGCCGCTGCTGCTTCAATGCGCAGTTGACTTCATGCAAACGCTTTATTTATGTAGTTTTTGGTGCATTTTGCTGCTTTTGATTACCTCCTCCATTGGCATACATATTTTGTATGTACTTAACCCTTAGTTGGTTTATTGTTCGATAAACGTACGTGAATATAATCTGGCTGTATTTCAATACTGACGCGCAAAAGATACAAATTGTTTAAATAGATGTACGAGTATGTACATCCATTAGTCTATGCTGCCTATTGGCATAAATTTCTACACTCACACATTTTTCTTAGGGTTTTTTTTTCGTTCGTTGCAGTTTTGTGATATTTTTTGTCATTGATAAGCGTATTTTTAACCTTAAAAGGTGCTACTATTAGCCTGGTCTAATGGTGCATTGTTGTTGTTAATGCTGCTGCTGCTGTTGCTGGCATTGATAGTATTTGTGGCACTTTTTCGGTTTGAGGTCACTCTCTAAATAGCAGTATTTGCAGGCAATAGATGCGTTTTCACAGATATTGGTTTTTGAATATTTTTCGCTTCGACTTCTACAGCCTGCGCAGCTTTTGTTTGCCTAATTGCGATTGTGATAAATATAGTCAAACAACCAAGAGGAAATGAATGCTGTATGCTCCTCTGCCTCTGTGGTTAATTTGCATTTTTTGACAATTTTCTTTTTCTCTAATTTAATTTGCTTCTTTAGTTTTCCGTGGTCCTCTACATTTTTCACCATTTAAAGTGGCCAAATATGCTAATTTTATTTGGATCTCGCAGCGCTCATTATTTGCATTCTTTTGATACACAGCTTTTGCCTAATTGATTACAAAGAAAATAGCTATAAAATGAAGTTAACTAGCAGATAAATTTCCTACTGATTAATACAGACCTGAGTCGAAAAGAAAAAATCTACAGAATGTTGTGAAAGAATAGTATAATAAATATTTTACATATAACCTTTAAATGCAAAGAATCAATAACTAATTACATTTACTAGAGTTCTCCCAAACAAAAGGGTCCTAGCAGCGCAAACCGGGTACGCTAGACATTCATCATTTTGTGGAATGTCTTGGCAAGTAGTATGTTATATACTTGGATTTTACAAAAGGAAACAAGAGCTATATTTTGCATAGTGGATTTGGCTGCAATTTTTGTTTTCTATGAACTACATTTCAAAATTGGCCAAGAAATTATGTCAAAATAATTTTTGAGCTAAGTCAAGGCATACTTAAAAATAGGTTATGCCAGCTGACCCCTTGATTGAGAGCACACATAGACCAATATAAAAATAAATAATTTAATTATTTAAAACAGTTGCACGTTATTGCAAGAAATTTTAAGATACACTTGTAACAGCGCGTTACTTAAAGAATCTATACCGCAAGTTTAGTTTCTCTAAGTCAGAGAGATTTACGGACATGAACATCGACTCGTCTTGTCTTGCTGATCACGAATGTATATTCTGTAAAGAAACTACTGGGCCCATTTGAATCCTTTGTCAAAATTCTTTTTGTCACTAAATTTGCGTAACTGTCCTCTATACTAATGCGGAGTTTAAACGCCATCTGTGATTTGGTTTGCTTACAGTGCTCGTTTTGATCAGGTCATCTCAATTGTGTTTTGCGATTTTAACGAATTTTTTTCAAAAACTCAATCGCGTGAAGGTCGAATCAATTCCGACTTCATATTCATAAGCTGTAACTGGTGATGAGACATGGGTTTACGAGTTTGACATGCAAACCAGTCAACAAGTTTTGAAATAACACCTTCCAACTGAGCACTTCGAGGCCCCCGTTTTCAGTCGATAGAAGACATAAAATTTAATTCGCGGCGAGAACTGAAGTCGATTCCCAAAAATGCGTTTAAAAAAGGTTTCGATGGTTGAATTATTCGTTGTTGTATTTTTTCGAAAGGGGTATACTGCGATACAATAAATTTTGTTTCATTTTGTGTTTTATTTTACAATTCCCGGTACTTTTTTGACAGAATTTATATGCTTTCTTCGCTATGTTACATACATTTTGATATTTAAACAGACTCAATACATCCTGCTTACACATATTGTTTGTGCATGGTATAAAAATTACATGGAACATAAAATGCAAACATGTTGAAGCTTTTTCAAATACTGTATATAACAACCTTAAACTATTTTCACGAGAGATTTATTGTCCAAAATTGATTGTGAAACTCTTTAGTTTTTAGAGTTCCGATATTTTTCAATAACTCTTTCTCGCCTTTGACTATTTTCACTTGGCATTTAAACTTTTGACTTTATACGAGTACATTAAAAAAATTAACTTTTAGCTACTACGCGTACGATTTAATTTTCAGTAGACTTCTTCTCATGACATATTTCTACAAATTCATTTTTATACTATGTACTTTCTACGATATATATCAGCACTCAATTTAACGAAAGGAATTGATATGACCCACCTAATATCATTAAAAATTTCACATTATTTTCGGTGTGTATCTGCCTACTTGCCAATGCGCAGACATTTCTTACACTCGTGCTCCCTTCTCTGAATACAAATTTCTAAAATTTCTAGTTTTTCCAACGAAATTCATGAGTGCAGTTTATCGGCGACATTTTGTTTGTTGTTGTCTGAAAAACAAGGAAAATTTGTAGCAAAGTAATTTGCATATTGAACTTACAAAGTGTAGCTGCTGCTGCTGCTCAAATCAGTGCACCTCTGGGTTGTGTGCATTTTCTTTGCTGCAAGGCACTCTCACACGATCATGCAATACGATGTGCGATGCCACACATAAAAATATCCGTTGAAATGTGCAGAGCGTCAACACGAATGAGACAAGACGAGTTCGTGTGTTGCTTTTATCGTCGCTTTAAATAAAATCGTAAAATATGCAAATTCATTGTAAAATCATAAATATGCATGCAGAGCGGTTGTCTGTCTATCTGTTTGTTGGCCATTAGCTTTCTTTAACCCAACCGATTTAAAATTTGCTATTTGTTGATGGTGTTGGCTGTTGCAGCTGACTATGACGATGACGACGACGACAACAACGAGGATGCTGTTGATGATGATGATGTAGTGATTGGAGCCGTAGATGTGGGCAGAAGTTTATAGCCGCAGTTAGTTGCACTCACTCAACATGCTGAACCTCAGCAGCAGTTGCAGTCAATCTGCCAATCAGTTTGTCACTAGCTGTATGAAAAAAAGCAAGTAAGAACGCTACAGTCGGGCATGCGGGACAGTTAAATACACTATACCTCTAGAATACCTCATTGCACTGAGATGTGTAAGAATGTGCGGCTAAATCACAGAAGGAGCGATATCACTATGCTTAGGACGCGAATACTCGTATATAGGAAACTATGTAATCACCTGATCTTAATGAAAGATGTGAAGACAGAAACAAAAGATGATAACTTAAAAAATATTAGCATATAAATGAGAAAAACGAAATTTAATTTAACTTAAATTGAGAATGTCACAAAAAATTCGAATAACCAAAATTAATTTGTCCAGATTTATAGTCTCTGAGATCTGTTGTTTTACACAATCGGATGGACAGACGCACTTGGCTATAGCTACTCAGCTCCCGATGCTGATCAACACTATATATATACTTTATGGGGCCTGCAACTTCTCCTTCTGTATGTTACGTACATTTACACAAACGTATATACTCTTGTGGCTTTGGGTGCAGGCTATAGTGTTGCATTTTGCATATGTAGCTAACTGATAAGCAAATGCAAAATCGGTGGCAACTGTCGCGGATGCTGTTTGCTGATTTCTCCGGCACTTTATTTGCTGTATTTGTGATTTTTACTGACTTCATTTTCGCGCTTACAAACTGTCTTTTTTCTACTTTACACATGCATATACATATAGTATGAATATGAATAAATAATAAATATCAATTTTTTGTAAGACTTAAAATAGACTCTGTTGTAGGCCGCATAAAGTATTCAAATTCTGCGCGAAAGAAGTATATATAATTTTTGTGATGCCATTCTCGAACTAAGAATTTTGTTAACTGATTTTTAAACTATTCACACATAGTATAAAATGGTATTGTCAGTTTGTAAGAAAGTTTTTAACATATTAAAGGAGAAATCGTAGATTCGCCAAATCACCTGTCTAGTAGTTATTGCTCGTTTTTTGGTGATTAATTTTTGAGATATTAATCTGTAATCCGGCACATAGACTTGTTTTTACTGCAGTCAAATAGAGTATACATATTATTATGCCACGCACAGTTGTTAGAGTAGCGCACTTGCAAACCATTCGTCCAATTTTGGTTTTTTGTATAATAATTTTATTATTGCTGTCAAATTAAAAATTGACATTGTGGCTTCTTACGGCCGAACGATTTACATATATATCAATAGGTGTGATGCACCAAGTTTTTTGGATTGCCAAGCTCCTACACAGAAAAAAGGCACTCTAAATATATGTTTGAAATTTGTGTTTTTATCCGAATTCGTATTCAATTTTCCTAAATTAAGTATAAAACGGAATCGATTTGTAAATCAAGCGCAGAAAAGTACTTAGAATAAGTATAAAATTCTTGAAATAAGTATAAAAATCTAATTCAAATCTGTACTCAACTCAAATACAAAAGCCTCAGAATATTAAATAAGTACTTTTTGACTTAAAGTAAGTAGAAAATTTTTAAATCAATCTCTGAGAGGAAAACAAAAACAGAGAGAAAAATCAAATTTACCCTCTCAGCTGCTCCAATTTCTTTGCACCGACAGTAAATGGCAAAAGCAATAGGTTGTGATTCGGCAATTCCATATGTCGGATGCCTGTTAGCCGAGGTAGTTAAAACGATGACACTTCTCAACGCCGTTCCCAAAAAAGAACATTTTTATAAACCGTGTAAATACAACTAAATTAAATTTTTATTTTCTAAAAATAGAAGGAAAAAATAAAAAACCAAAAAAAAATTATTGTATTTTTTAGCCTATTTGTGCTCAAATCAATTCTATTTGTTTCTTAAAAACAAGCTCAGTAGAGCTTAAAAATTTCAATTCCGTTCTTGAACCAAGAAATTGTACATGGTTTAAAAAAATCCGTACTCAACATACTTTTGATACCGCTATGGATCAATTAAATACTCTTTTTTATCAGTGTATATACAACCACCACCCACTTTTGGGATTTTGTATGAAAAACTTTTTCATTACGAGCAAAATCATTACTTGAAATTTGTCATTATGGTTTCCTATGAACGGAGGCTACTTATAAATATCAAGGAGCTTGTCCCGCTCACATTTAGGGGTACACCGTACAAACTTAAACGAATGTTAAGACTCTGAGGACCTGGAATTTTTTTCTTCTTCCATGGTGTTCCTGTGAATGGTATTAAACTTTCGGTTCCTCCGATGATAACGTATTTTCTTATTTCTTTTTTAAATACAATATTTATTTAATGTTACAAATTTCTGGTTTTCTTAAACATTGCGAACTGTCATACAAATGTAGAATTTTATAGAATTTCAACAATTACTTTCAATTAAGTTTTTAAATTGAATTTGTTTTCTGGTATATCCTAATGAAGACCTCTGTACAACAGTTCTATAATGTGGGGCGCACACGCGACTTCAATTTAAATTGAATTCTTCGTGGAAAGAGAAATGAATCTGTACACTCTTAATTGTTTAATTTGATTCAATGAATGACTTCGTGGACTAACAAAAAATGTTTCTTCTTTATTTTCTGAGATTTACACAACTAGAGCAAAAAAAAAAAGAAAAAATTATTCAAATTTAACGTTCTTTTTTTTCTTTCACAATTTCAGTGCTGTAGCATACAAATTTCATTTTACAATAATTAAAGCAAATATGTATATGTATGTATAATTGTTAAGTTTTTTTTTTAGATTTTCTTTTTAAACAACTCAATTAGGCTTGTTAAAATTTTGTTACTTTTCATACACTGTCTGAAACATGCATTTGTGTTTTTGGGATTTTAATTAAGGCAAACATATTTCTAACCGGAAACGCGGGCAAAACACGCGCCATATTTTTGCCGCAGACAACTTTCGGCCATGTTTTTCTGGTTACTGTATCTGCAGCAATTGCCCGCAGAAATTAAAGTATACAAAAGTTTAAAGCTCTGTTTTTTTGTATTATTTTGAAAACAGAAAGGTAAAAAGTTTGTACAAATGTTTTACACTTTTTGAATAAATGCCGACGACAATGGGCAGCGAAATGTGTACGCGCAAAAACTCGACTTTTAACTTCCGTTATTGGGCGCCATTTTGTTATAAGTACTAGAAACTTTTGACTAAATTCTCACTTTGCCACTTGAGTTGTCTGTTTGACTTCCGCATTTTATCTAGACACAAAATTAAATGTTGACAATTTTCACAAATTGAATAAGACGTACGAAAATTCGTCTGCCTGTTTTTCAATTTCTCTATCTTGCAGATACAAACACACAAAATTTTAATGTTTCCTGTCGCATCCTGTTCATGCATTGGTAGACGCAATACAGTAGGAAGGAATAAAACTACAATATGTATCTACGAGTATGTCTGTATGTATACATTCACATGAATTTTAATTTAACGTCTAAAAGTAGACGAAATAAATTAAAGCCGTACATTTTAATGACTATCGTAGTAGCTAGCTTCTTAGTTATTTCGTTGGTTCGTTCGATGTTTGCACAACGCCTGTCGTTACCATTCTATTTACTTGCCATTTTAATAGCACCCAAAAGCAGACAGTGTATAATATATAGTAAGCAATGTTAAACAATGTACTAAATAGAAATGTTTCATTGTCTAGATTCGCAAACAAATGTATCTCCGGATGCCACCTTCTCAAACCAAAATGCAGCAACAACAATGATTTAGCATTTTTGCTATATTGACAAAAAGCATAAAAATAAAAGTTGCATTAAAATACATTAAAGTACTTTGCATATGATTTCTATATATTGTAGGTATAGATAGATTTTAGGGTTACTCTACAAGTTGCTCTTTTGTTTCTTCATGATCTACACATATTTCTGAAATCATAGCAAACGTGCTTTCGCTTGGTTTCGGTTTTGCATAAAAAATTCAAGTTTTATCACCATATCGTAGGATTTCTAACGATTTTTTAAATTTTATATTGCTTCCTACAGTCATGATACACATGATTATGTCACATGAGCTATCATGTTCTGTAGATCATCATCGGTTTTTGAACAATTTTCACTAAACTTATCGAGAGCGGAATTGGTAACACATTTAAATTCTGCAAATCATGTTTTAGAATGGTGTTTCATAAACAAAAAACTGTTGTCTGTAAAGTCGGTTTACGGACGATAATTTTACGTGATAACGTCATAAGAAAACATTGATGAAAACTGATTACAATAGACTAGGTTCAAATAAGCTGCTGCCTTCGTGCTTCGTATTGATTCTATTATTTTGCTTGTTCGTTTTGACTTCGTGCCTGTTGATGTCTGCCTAGACGTCGTTCTGCACTTCCCCTTGCCTCTCCTTTCCCTGCCACTCCTTCCCCCTGTCGCTACTACTATAAATGTATGCTGCGATAGAAAGAGATAAAGTGCGTTTCTATGTAGTTGACGTTGCCGGCATCAAACACAAAAAAATTTAATATTTAAATATTTCAATTAAATACAACTACAAATAAATATTACTCGTGCATATTTAATCGTTGAATCTCGCCCCCTCACGCTTGCATTTAGTGAGCTCCTACTCAAACACTCTCTCGCTCTCACGCTCTTAATGTTCAGCTCGTATAAGCGCAGCAAGTATTTTTGAAGTTCTATTAAATAAGCAATTTAATATATTTACGCATATAAAATGTAACAACAACAACAACAAAAATCTACAAGAAAAGAGCGGCAAAGCAATAACAAATAACAACAACAGCTACAGTAACAGCAGCCACAAGTACAACAATAACAAGATCGTATATAACATATAGCCGCACCCCATCTCGCGCTAGATAACACTAATACGCAAACAAAACACTCACACATAACTAAAGCTTTCACAAGCCAATGCTTCACACACAAGCCGCCTTCAGGCGGAACGTGAGGGGCATGGCTCTTTCGTATTTGGCGGCGTTCATCGATTTAATAGACGTTATCACGTCAAAAATTTTAAAAGCATATTAATAATAATACCTTAAAAAAATGGCGGTAGCGTTTATCAGAGTAAATTTAAGTAATGGGAAAAGTAGAATAATTGCTGTAACAAAAGTATAACTGTAGGTAACATGTAAAATTTACCATTTCAATTTTTAACAGAAGCACGGCTTAACTTTGTCGCTCAGTAAAAGCTGAAATATGTATTAAAATAATACTAAAAAATTAGTTGTGAATTATAAGCGCATTTAAGCTTTAAATTTAAAGTTTAAAATTACTATTAACTTTTATTTTTATGGCCGTACTTATGTACATGCGAACACTCGGAGTTTTCAAAAATGCATGTTCAGATATATCTCTTTAAGTTGCAATACTCGGTACTCGGTGGTGATCTCAACATTGATATTTTTGCACGATTATTATGAAATTATAACTCAAATTTAGTTAAGAGCAAAATAGACGTTTAGCGATGCAGAGTTACCAGCAGAAATTCGGAAGAAAACAACTGAAATGATCACTTTAAAATGTAAATGGTGTACCATCTAGGCCATTTTTTTTTTGCCGTTTTCGACAGAAGTTGAGATTTTTATTTTTTGTTCTTTGGATGTCTATATCAAAATGTAAAAATTTACCCCATATAAACTGTTCATCACTAAAGAATATAAAAGCCTTGTTTGCTCTTTGTTACTTAAACTATTGGAAATGTTATTCTTAATGTATGTACTTTTAATACAATTACCAGCAAGTAGAACTTATCGCAGTTGTGTGTCTAATTGGATCAACAAAATTCAATTATTTACGAGATATGTTCTCTAAGCTTACACTGGAGCAACTTACCGCATGACATTGTATGTTTTTTCAAATACATATTACTGTGGACAGTAGTCCACGCAAGTGATGAAAGCCTACATCAGTGTGGCTGCAGCACGAGCATTATATTATACGCGCAATATCGAAGTTTTTACTGTTAAGTGCGATGTGCTATGTACCATTAAAAAGGTCTTGAAACGTACATTCAGAAAATGTTACAACATATAAAATCGGTTCACCCCAGTCCGAAATAAAGGTGGTTGTAAACACCCGCCCCAGGGGGTATTGGGGCTCGTAGGTTATTTATCGCCCAAAACTTATACGATTCACACATAGTGTTAAATGGTGTTATCAGTTTGTCTGAATCTTTGTAACGCATTAAAGGAATCATCGTAGACCCCATAAAGTATATACATATATTCTCGATCAGCTCGACAAGAAAAGTCGATGTGGCCATGTCCGTCTGTCTGTCCGCCTGGATTTTGTTGTTTGAGTGATAGTAAATTTGTAAGATTGGTCAACATTTGATGTATTACATTTTTCTGTGGAAAATCTGTGAGCGGAGATATAGCATAGTAAATATCAGATTGTGCATTATTAGCTATTTGTCCTAATGCGTGACAATAATGGTATATTTTCTCGATAATTCACCATTACATATTGCAATCAACTCCATAGAAATGAAAAATATAAATTTATTGTCACAAAATTGATACCAGAAGTTTTGTGAGTTCAAGTAGGCTTTCACCACTTTGTTTTTATCTAGTCAATTGTTTTTTTTTTATATGTATACGTTTGTATACATGTAAGGATATTCGTACAAAACCAAAATGACTAAAACACAACTCAATTTAATTCACGTATGTCAAAGCACATATAAACATATTCATTGCTTTCAACGCATTCGTCTACGAATTACTCATGCAGGATACTTTACCAAGCCGTGCGCAGTTCTGCGCTCCATGTGTGCGCGTGTTAATGACATCAGCAGCAATGGCAGTTTATAGCAACTGCAGAATGAGATGAGTTGTGTTATCCTACTACAACTTCCACATTTAGTAATCAGTCTGCGATCCCCATGTGGTTAATTTGGTTAACTTCATTTCGAAGGCGTCCATTGAACATTGACAAATATGTCAGTCAATTACTGTTCCTCGTTCTATGGAAACTTTGTAGGTTGTATAAGTATTACGTGTTATTGCTATTAAAATCTGTTTTATGAATTTATAATTTTTTTCGTTTGAAAAATGTAATTATAAATTGATGGAAAAACAATTGGAAAATCGACGATTATTCAATTATAAGTGCTAGTTGAATATCATAATAATGTTTGTTGAATAATGTTTCATATCTGTATTTGAGTAAAGCAGCATGTATTTCAGATTGCTCTCTTTGCGTTACATTACTATATCTTGAATAAGGTGTTTTTAGAGATGTAGAATTTTTATTTGAATTGAAATACTGAGATTACTTAATTTCAAATTGAAAATCGGCTTTATTAGAAATATACTTGGAAAAACATGTCTTCAATAGACATGCCATTCAATTGGTGCACGAAATGATCGCTAGTCATGGCTCTGGTGCGCTTGCCGTTGACGCTTACATTCCCGATGGCCTCAGTTTTTAAGAACAAAGGACCAATGATTCCACCGGCCAATAAAGCGCATCAAACATTGATATTTTGTGGATGTATCGGTGTCTCGAGAATCTCTCGTGGTTTTTCATCATTTCAAACATCACTCATTGAACAGAATATTGCGACAAACCAGTGGGTTGACTTCCAGTTGATTTTCAGCCCATTGATCGAAGGTACGATGCAAATTATCGCACCAGCTGGATCTTATTAGGTCTTAGGTCAAGATCTTTACGTAAAATTGTCCCATAAAGTGGATGTATACAGCTCCAAGTGCAGCGCACGATGGTGAATCGACTCATTTGGGTTCTCCTCAATACTAAGCTCTACAGTAGCAATTTTTTACTTCGGTGCTGTACGACGTCTTTGCGGATACGTAATATTATTTAGAGTATACGTGGTGCTAAAACGATCCATGGTGAATCGAGTTAGTCAAAAAATGGACGTAGCGCACGGTGACATTTCCGAACTGAAGTTTGCAAGCGTTGCTCTGGTGTTATTCTATTCATGATCAAATGGCAAACCAAACTGCGCGCAAATGACAATAGCGTTGCCAAATCTGACCAATTTCCTGTCAGAAAATGGAACCTTTAAAAATACTTGCTTATTTTTTCATTAGCAGGAAATTGACAGTATTAGTCTGGATTGGTACACTGTACTTTAGGCACATATGACAACTGTTTTTTTGATATTTCAAAGCTCTTGTGCAGTATATAAAAGTTCCATACGTAGCAGATTCTCTTCTGAAAAAATGTAGCATAAAAATCAATTCCTACAATAAATTTTTAATTGAGCAATGCTGCATGCAACTGGAAAATTAAATGAAAGAAATAATAAAATTCAAGCAGGGGGAATTGAAACGATTATCGCTTTATATTGTAGTATAAAAAGACAGACATTAAGCTAGAACTTTGTAGCTTTGGCCTCGATTATAAAATATTTTACGATTCCAATGATTTATACCGACAAATGCAGTCGCAAGCCATAAAACGCGCGACGCATTAAACAATTTTGAAGTTTTAAAAAAAGAAAAAAAAATTTTACAAAAATTGAGCACAGTGCAACGCATCATCAAACAATAATTTATAATTAAATAAATGACAGTTTGAGTTTTTGAACTGTTAAAAGACTTCATTTGCATATTGAAAATATTTTCAATATACAAAATTTTCAATGAGTACGAATGGAAAGTGGGTTTCGGCGAGCAAATGCGGGTAATGATGTAACGAGGGAAACGTGCACACTTGTTAATTAATTTTATCTCTTTATTAAAGGTCTCTTTATTTTCATATGCGTTATATGAATAGAAGTATAAAGAAAAGTAATTCTAATAATTGTGTTCAGGTAAAATGAAAAAATAAATTGAGTTGCGCCTTCAAAAAGAAATGTATGAAATTGTAGAATGGTTGACCGAAGCCAGTCAGCAGGCAGTCAGGACATATAGTCGTGTACATAAAAATATAAAAAGAAAATAAGTAACAGCTATAATCATTCAAGCAGTTCGATTATATTATACCATGCACACAAAAATTTTTTTCATAAATTGTCGACAATCTGAATAGGTTCAACATATTTTTATACCGTACCCTCGAGGCCAATGATATACTAAGCTTGTGCATATATGTAACAGACAGAAAGAGCCGTGGCAGACCCCATAAAGTATATATATTCTTGATCAGCATCAAAAGCGGAATCGATTAGATTTTCCTGAAATGAACGCTGGACAAGTGTATTAAAAATTTTGAATGCCACGCTCACAACGCCTACATTACGGTTATATATAATTAAAATTCATGTTTTTTTCAAGGCAAACCAAACGAAAAAAAAAATTTATTTTATACCGTATACCCAAAGGGACAAGAGTATACTAAGTTTTCCGAAAGTTTGCAACATATTGAAGGAGGCATCGTATACTCCATAAAATATATGTTCTTGATCAGCTCGACGAGACGCACCAATTTTTCAAATATCCGGTGGAAAGTTGGTACACCTCTTTATTGCAGTTTAATAGAGTATCAAAATTTGCCACTTTTATTGGTAGCATAGAAACTTACCGTCCAATTTTGGAAGAAAACTTTCTTAGTACAGTAAATATCAACTTGAAATTTAATAAAGTGGCTTCTTATGGACGAACGCCTCACATATAGAGAAATAGATGTGATATATCCTTTTTGAGGGCAATCACGTGATTTTTCATGAACAAATTTATAATTTCAGGCGAAATCTACTTGACATTTGACATGGTGGCTTCATATGGATGAACGCTTCGCATAATTATCAAGGGATGTGTCACGCCCACTTTTAGGGGTAGGCTCCTAACGCCTACTTTAAAGGCAAACAATAAAATGTTAAATCTGTAATATTTGCTCATCACCTAAAATTGGTCTAAAGTCATTTTCAAGCACGTCTTTGTAATTATTCGCGTTAATTTTTTATGTATGAAATTGAGTTCCAAAAACTACAATAGCAGGTATTCCCATCTGGTCCCTCCAAATTCAACTTCTTTTTGTAAGAAAAACCGACCCGATGACTTTCGTTTTTCCAGGCAAAGTGTTTACGACGACGCGAGAATGCAGTTTCGAAACTGTTTTTTCGCTTCTCATTAGTTTTTGATTTGTTGTTATCCTTTCGTATTTGTATGTTTTTGTATGTTTTGTTTGTCGCTTTCACTCGGACATCCTTTAGGATTGCTTAAAAAGTTATCACTTCACATATCGTACTTGCCGTAACGCTTCAGAAATATGGACCTAACGCAGACAAATTTGATTATATTTTTAAATTTCACGTATATCTGATACATTTATCATATAGTATTGAAAATAATATCAACTACGGCTATCTACAAATTTCATCTAAAAGTGACTGCAAACTCAACGAATTTTGTTGAAAACTCTGATTCTTGCCAGATATCTAACACCGTCTGAACATGCCTTAAGATAGATTTGTTATTGTCGGTAAAATGTAACACCGGAGGTTTTGCTGAATGACGTCGACTGAATTCACTTTCAAGCTTTCTGTATCGACCAATGGTGTAGGGTATCATATAATCTATAACTATATACATATACTATCTATAACATGTTTTGTTTTCACAACAAATAATGCTTTATTTATTTGTTTACGGGTGTAGACACACACACACTTAAACCATGCTGCAGCAAAGATAGAGAAATAATAAAAACGTAAACAATAAAAGATTAAGTAGGAGTGTGTAATATAAACCTGAGAAGAAACGGCAAATATCAATTAACTTGCACCTGGATGTATTCTAACAAATGTCAAAGAAATGAGCGCCAGAATCGTAAGCAAAGAGACTTTTCAATATAATTTCTATACAATTAGCTATTTGAAATGGAAAAAAAGTAATATTAATCTCTCGTCGCTTTATTTGATATTTTAGTTTGAAAATTCATTAAAATGTTTTCTTAAAGCACAACTCTTTAACGAGTAAGAAAACTGTACATAAAAACAAATGTTGGATTTAAGAAATGGACCGAAAAATTTAATTTCAATATAAAGTTTTCTTCGTTTTTTCCCCAGTCAGTCACTGGCAGAATTAACAATATAATGGTAAGTCGCCTAAAAGGCAACCATTACAACAAAGAAATTGTAGGAGAGGCCATTGGAAAAAATTGGCGACGAGGCATCATAAAAGTTGAGTGTCAACATGAACTCTACTCGCTCGCTGAGTACATTGGTGACTATGCTTTACATATGGGCGCTGTCTCATATACAGTAAAAATAGATTTTCCGGTTAAAAAAAAAGTATCTCACGTGGCAACAAAAGCGTTAAGTGCCGTCAATGAAGCGCGTACACGTACATGGACAACAATAAAAACCACACTCTCACCCACACACGTATGCAGCGAGTTCAGCATAGCACTCAAAGGTCAAAATACATATTTCCATTGCAAAGTTCAAGTGTGAAAGAACGTCGAGAAGAATGCTGCAAAATTTAAGCTGTAAGAGTATAAAGTATTATTGTTTCAAAAATGCGCTTTTCTGCATTACTATATTAATAATTTAAACACCACCAGTGTGGCTGAATCTTCTTGTGACAGCTATGTCTGTCTATTTGTCCAGTAACCCTCTTCAGTTAGTCGGTTGTTGCACTTAACAGCTTTTATTCTGGTTGATTTTAAGTGCGTTTCGGGCTATTTTTATAAACTGTTTTGAATATGTGGCTTAAATCCGACCAACACATCTCACATGCCTATGTAAATGTGTTGGCTAGCTGGTATAAGCGAAGAAAGATTTGTGCTGTCACTTGGAGTAAAGAAAAGCAAGCAAATTGCACTGGCTTCTGTACAGAAAAAGGTAGCTAAGCCTCTCAAACAAGTCTACATCTTTGTGCCTAACCGATGGAAGCAAATAAAAGTGATTTTCATTCCAGAGGAATCTCACGTATGCGCAAAAGATAACAGGCCCATAAGTATCTCGTCTTTCCTCCTAAAATCGCTAGAAACACTTCTAGACACCCATATTAGATGTCAGGTTAGCCAACATAGACTATCACACTCGCAATATGCATATAGCGGGGGTAGGTCAACAGAGACGGCTTGCTTACCCTTGTAACACAAATAGAAAGCTCACTGCATAAGAAGGAATATACGCTTGTAGCCTTCCTGGATATAGAAGGTGTTTTAAAAAACGTCAATCCGGAAGCTATGACAGATCTGCGAGTAAGTGAATCTCTGGTAGGCATGTAATTTTTACACAGGATCAGTCTATGATTACAGAAAATCTACTTACCCAATTTCAGATCGATTTCTCAAAAAAAAACGAGGATATTATGCACCGCCTGAGACAGGAGACAGAAATACAAAAATTTATGTATATGTATAATTTATCAGGACTACAATGGTTTCTTTAATAATGCGCTACAAACTCCGTGACAAATGGTTATAATATTCACAATGCGTGTAAAGAGTATAAAAACTATTGTAAATAATTTGATAAACTATATACAACTGTAGTGTTTTTAAGTTCAAAAGCATTAATACGTGTAAGTTACTAGAAATAAGTATATTGTACAATTCTTACCTATGTGTTATTCGGTAAGCTAACCCACTTTAAAGTGCCAAATTCAAAATAGAAATTACAATAGTTCCTTCGATAACATCAAGGAGTTGCTGTGCAATACGTCTTATAGTAGTAAAAACAGTCTAGACTTTTTGGCACGCCTACAAAATTCCAGCAAAACATTATTTTAAATGCAAATACTGGTAAAAGCTTTAATAAGCGTATTTAACAAAAATACGAGAGTACGAGTACAAAGAACGGGCTTTGCTTGCATACCAACAACAGAAATTCTGTTGCTTAAGTAGGAAGTGTAGGCAGTGCGACAAGCAGGCGACAGGAGTCAGGATTGTACAAATATATAAACAAACCAGTCAAGAGCAGTCTGCTAATACCCAACTTTGTAACTTCCGACTGCAAGGATAAAGTTAGGCAAAGGCCTTGCATAAATACGCGCAAAGTATGTACACCACCCAAGTATGTTTTTTTATTATGGGAGAGTTGAGTTGAATGGTTTTGCTGCTTCTTTGGGGGTTTATTTCTGTCGATGCGTTACTGCATATTGGTATACAGCGGATTGTGCCTCTATGGAGTCTAAGTGGCTTTGTTGATGGCATTTTAAACTCGAAATGCGCTTCACATAACTTTATAAACTTTAAAGGCATTTGTTTAATAAATTTTTGTAAATTTTGAAAACGTTTAAAAACTTATTCGAGCATTAAATTTAAGTGTTTAGCAAAATGTAAAAAAAAAATATAAAAAAATCAAAGAGTTTATATGCGGTCAAGCAATGTGCAGAATACTGAAAAAGCTCTATAAAATACAAGAGTCGGCGCTCGAAGTGTTACCAACTTCACGCTGCTGTAACAATCAAATGGCTTTTGTCAACGTCAGTGTGTTATGTTGTTTACAAGCCTACGGAAGGAAGCAAATCGTTTTACGTCGCTGTTAAAAATGTTATTGTGTTTGGCTGGAAAATCGCAACCAGCCATTGTTAATGAGCTACGTCATTTACGTGTGAACAAAATGTTACTGTATTATACCATTACACGTTACATTATTATTGGTAGCATGAAATGTGATATTTTCTGATGATAAAATTTATAGGGTTGAGCAATTTGTAAACAACAAAAAAAAACGATCGTGTTATGGTTAAAGTGCAAATCAATGGACAATTTATACCAGCGAATTGCTCTGCGAAATCAGTCGCCAGCATCTGTGATGGTTTCGGCCGCAGTAACTGTCACTGGACGCTCATCACTCGTTTTCACTAAACAGGACGTAAAGCTAAATCTACCGCGAAAAGATTTTAAACGATGTTTTGTTACCTTTGCCACGTAAACAATTCGATAGAAACCATTGAATGTTTTAACAAGACTCGGCACCATCCTATAAAGCCAGAGAATCACAACGTTTTTTAGAAGATGACGTTCTCAGCTTAAACCCAATGGACTTTTCCATATGGTCCATGCTGGAGGCCAAAGTGTCAACTAAAAAATATGAGACGGTGAACGCCTTAAAGATTGCTGTTCTCCGAGAATGGGACAAAATACAATCGTACCACATTCATGCAGCGTGTAACGCCATCTCGGGCAAACTCGATGCTATTAACCGCGTTAAAGTTTGCTACATCGAACAATAACATATTTATCTTAAAATTTGAAATTTTTTACGACATATTGACACATATTTTAAATAAAATAAATAAAAAATTTAAAAAATTACAGCATTTTTAATTGATAACACTTCAAGCGCCAACTGATTTCAGAGATACAAATTTTTACATACTAGCTGAGAGAACAGAAAATAAACCACCCCCAATCAGCATCATTCAATATGGCAAGCTGTATACACCTGATTACATACTGTATCTACATTAAAATTAAATGCTTAATTCATTACTTCATTTGCACAGCTGGATAAATTTTGCAAATTAAGGCAACCATTTTTCGTACCTAGCAACAGTAAGCAAATGAATAAAACCCAAGGTAACAACTTGAACACCGTGCGACAAATACTTACGATAATGAAGCAAGCCGCGAGAAGTTGGAGGGGCAGCACTGCACCAAACTCAAAAGCCAACATGACGCGCTTGATGACTAATTAAAACTGTTCAAATAACTAATTTTTATGAATTTGGTGGCAAGCAGATACGTAGCAGTAGCGACATTATCCCATGACAGCAGCAGCATCAATTCATTCATACCACTTGATGCCTATCCATCCACTCCGATCCAGCACTTAATGTTCCTTGCGTGTTTGAGTGCTACTCGATGAGATGAGAATGCCTGCAGCGCATAAACGAGCAAGTGAGATAGAGAAAGTGACAGATTGACTGACGGCGCAATGTTAAATAAACGGAAGTGACTGTTGCCGCAACGCCTGCCATGTCACACCATACTAATATGCATCTTCAACTCGATGAAATGACATCGGGTTCCTGTCACCGGCAAATTTTCATCTAGAAAATATGTTTTAGCGTAGATGCAGCATTTAATAAACGCACATGCTAAATTTCATTTTGATTTTAATAAAATATGCTAGAAATTCAAAAGACAAAAGGTTAAAATGCAAATATTTGCATGAACCCAATACCTCCTAGGTCGTGCGTTTCACCATTTGTCGGACGGTCGGTCGGTTGGTTGGTTTGTTGGTCAGACGGCTTTTAAGGCCTTTCTGTTGCATCAATTATTCAGGCATGTTTGCACATTGACAGATTGCTGCAGGAATTCTCGGATTTTTATTTTATTTTTTTGTGCAATAACTTTAGTGTGCACTTCCCGCTGTGTATGTGCATTTGTGTAGGTGCATATTTGTTTGATCAGCATATGTCCTCTTTTACATTTACATTGATGGGTTAGGGAAGTCCTACACTGCATTAATTTTTCGTTGCAATAAATCGAAATACATGTACATACGTATACACGATATATTTTTTTGTTTGTTTATTAGTTCAATTAAAAAAGTTTGATTCTGTTTCATTTCAGCGCTCTCCTTCACCATCGAACCACAGGATGCGGTAATACCGGCAGGTCATTCGGTGCTGCTGCAATGTGCTGGCATTGCGCAACACAGTAAATTGACACCAAAAACCACACCGAGCATACGCTGGCGAGGTCCAGATGGCCAGGATCTGGGCATTGTGGGCGATACATTTCGCACACAGCTAAAGAATGGCTCACTCTATATTAGCTCCGTTGAGGAAAACCGCGGTCTAACCGGTTCATACCAGTGTCTGCTAAGTGTCGATGGCATTGGCACTATTGTCAGTCGTTCGGCGCTGGTATCCATTGCACATTTGCCCGATCTCAATCAGGATTTTATTGAGACATATCTGCTGCCCGGACAGACCGCATACTTTCGCTGCATGATCGGTCAATTGCAATCGGGCATTAAGCATGTAGTGCAATGGATTAAGGATGATATGTTGCTGCCACTCGACAAGTTGCGCATGGTAGTGCTGCCAAATGGCGCTTTGGAAATTGATGAAGTTGGCTTGTCGGATCGTGGCGTCTATCAGTGCAATGTAACCTCGGGTAGTGTTGCACGTCTGAGCAGCAAAACGAATTTGAACATTAAGAAAAGTGCCGAAGCGGGCAGTGAGAGTTTGGCAGCGCCTTCCTTTCTCGTCGGTCCATCACCGAAAACCGTTAAGGAAGGTGATACCGTAACGCTGGATTGTGTTGCAAATGGTGTACCAAAGCCGCAAATCAAATGGTTACGCAATGGCGAAGAGCTGGATCTCAACGATTTAGATTCTCGGTTTTCAATAATTGGTACCGGAGCGTTACAGATCTCATCAGCCGAAGATATTGATTCGGGAAATTATCAGTGCCGCGCAAGCAATACAGTGGACTCATTGGATGCGCAGGCCACTGTGCAGGTGCAAGTGCCGCCGAAGTTCATACAAAATCCAAAGGATAAGACAGCTCACGAAAAGGAAGAACTGGAGCTGGAATGTGCCATACGGGGCAAACCGAAACCGGTTATCAAATGGTTGAAGAATGGCGATGCTATAACGCCTAACGATTATATGCAACTGGTGGCCGGACATAATCTGCGCATTCTGGGACTGCTGCAATCGGACGCTGGCATGTTTCAGTGCATAGGCACAAATCCAGCGGGAAGCGTACAGGCATCAGCGCGATTGAGAATTGTTGCACCGGGAGGTGAGTTAAAATAGTTCATTAAATATGTGTATACTCGTACATAAATACCAAGCTTTTATTAAAATATTGGTTACTAAATAGTACGCTCTGTGTAAATATGTATTGTAAGAGATATTCTTGTAAAGCAGTGCTTCTAGTCGTTACCCGAGACAAAATTACGCTCAAATATCCCAAATAAGAAAAAACACTTGTAAAAATCCGCTCATACATACATATATTGTATTATATTATAATTCTGTGTATATGTGTTTGTCTTGTATAAGTTTATAAGTTTTGTATATATTTATTTGTAACTAATTGTGTAAAAATATTTGTTTAATAATTTTAACTTAATTATGGTTTTTTTTATAAATTTTAATTTATTTTTTTATTTTACAATTCCAATTTTCTTTTCTTTGTCCTCAAAACTTGCTCCAATTTTCTTCCAATCCCAGTCAAAATAAAACAACGTAAATCACAATCGCAAACGACCAAATCACTACAAACTTCCGAACAAATTCCTAAACGACGCAAGAGTTACAATTCCGGTGAATTGCGCACCAAAGCTGGTGACAATAACTATGACGATTCTGTAGAGACAACACGATTAACTTCAAAAACTATACTTGACAGTCTGCTCTCACAGAAGGGCAACAAAAAGTATATGAAATCCGAACAACCACTTAACGATCGCAACTATGACAGTGACTTGGTTGCACTGACCAATGACGAAGGCAACACAAAGGCAGCACTTGAACTGCCGACTAACAAACAGGACTATGCTAAAAGCATCGATCAAGACGACGACGACGATGACAATGAGGATGACGATGATGACTATGACGATCCGAGCGAAAATCAAGAATTTATAACTGCTTATAAGCACGGAGACGATCCGAATAAGATACTTGCCTCGTGGCAGAGTAAAAAGAAACAACCAAATCCACAAACGCAACCCTCAACATCAAATTCCTATACTGCTTTCTCTGGTTTAGATGATGCTGATGACAGCAATGGTGGCACATCAGTAGGAGGCACTAACAACAACAACAAGATGCTGGGTACTGGTCTAATAACACGTCTACCGGGTCCACCGCGTGATTTGGTTGCGCAGATTATAAAGCCACGCTTTGTCACATTGAGCTGGATGGAGCCTGTAAAGAATCCCGTGGAGGTTGTGTCCTATACGGTCTACTATAAGATGAACAATAGCGAACGGTAAGTGAGCGGTGTGAGAGAACTTCAAACGATATTCAAATTTTTTGAGTTGAAGCTGCAATCTGCAATCTTTGCAAGCAATAAAATATCATTTTATGACTGTCTCATTGTTTGCATTTGCACTGAAATGAAAATGTCAGACAAATAACCAAATTCGTTGTTCATACGTAGATAATAAAATAAAAACAAAAACAAGAAAGAACGTTAGCTTCGGTAGAACCGAAACTGTAATACAGTTCACAAACCATCATCCACGTCCATACAAGCATCCATCGTGCATTTCAAGTTAATATTAACTGTAATAAACAAATTTATAAAACATATTCCAGAATGTGAGTTTGTATGGAGCCTACCCCTAAAAGTTGCCATGGTATACTGACTGGTGGATTCTGAACGAATGATAGAGAGAGAGAGAGAGAGAGAGAGAGAGAGAGAGAGAGAGAGATAATCTAAATAATCGGGTTTTAGAAACATTCAATGAAAACTGAAGACAAGTTCCCGTATTCACACACATAGCCAGACAGACGGACATGGCTAAATCAAATCGTCTTGTCCAGCTTTTCAAGAGTTACTATATGGTGTCTCTGTTGCCTTCTATTGAATGTTACAAATATATAAAATGAATATACTATTCAATGTGTGAAAAGTATAAAAATTCAAATAAATTCTGTTCGAAATCTTTTGCAAATAACTTCCCTACGCATTCCTTTCGAAATTCGAATTATCATTCTTTAGAGATTTGCTTTTTGGCAAGCACAAACAAAAATTTGAAATTACAAAGTCAGTCGTGCGTATTCAATAAAAATATTAATATATGAGTGCCATTTGTGCATTTGTGTGCCATCGTCGTTTTGATATGGCACGTGGTGCTGAACTGAGCTGATGACTCAATGGCTCTATGTAAAATTTATTTTAATACCATTTTCTATTTTCCTTTATATGCAGCGAACAAAAAATCGTTACCAAGTCACATGATGATCAACAAGTCAATATACAATCACTGCTGCCGGGTAAGACATATCAGTTTCGAGTGGTCGCAAACACAAATTTTGGTGTGGGCGAATCCTCGCAGTTACTTGAGGTTAAGACACAACCTGAAGAGAACATTGCCGGGCCACCGCGGAATGTTGAGGGCAATGCGGTTAATCACAAGGAGATCTTTGTGCGCTGGGAACAGCCCACGGTAACCAATGGCGAAATACTGAAATATCGTATATACTACTCAGAGGTAAGAAGCAAATGAAATATGTATTCTTTTAATAAAATCATTGTTTTTCAGAATGACAACGGAGCTGAAGTATATCAAGACAGCACCATGTTGAATGCAATGCTTACGGAGCTGCGTCCCTATACTGATTATACAATCAGCGTAGTCCCGTTCAATCCGAATGGCATGGGTGATCCCTCGAATGAAATTAAAATAAAGACATTTTCATCCACTCCTTCGGAACCGCCGAATAACGTTACATTGGAGGTTACTAGCTCTACAGTGAGTCGCATAACACAATTTATGTACCATTTGTTTATTAACATACCACAACATCTTTTAAACAGTCCATCACAGTGCACTGGGAGCCACCGGCCGAAGAAGAGCGTAATGGCCAGATTACCGGTTATAAGATACGCTACCGCAAGCTAAAAGATGCACCACAAGTAAAGAGTACACCCGCCAACATACGCTATTTTGAATTAAATAGCCTGGATCGTAACTCAGAGTATCAAGTAAAAATTGCTGCTATGACTGTCAATGGTTCTGGACCGTTTACCGAATGGTATCGTGCAGTAACGCTGGAAAATGATCTCGATGAGACGCAAGTACCGTCTAAACCAGTATGGATTGGCATACATCCGGGTGCCGATAACATTGGATTACACTGGGGTCCACCGCAGCAGCCGGAAATTAAAATACGCAGCTATGTATTGGGCTGGGGACGTGGTATACCGGATGAGAACACCAAAGAACTCAAAGAAACTGAGCGTTATTTTGTGCTGAACAATTTAGAGCCAAATACGGAATATGTGGTATCATTGCGCGCACGTAATATAAAAGGGGATGGTCCTCCCATTTATGATAATATTAAAACGCGTGATGAAGAACCGCTCGATATACTAGTGCCACTAGAGGTACCGGTGGGTTTGCGTGCCATCACAATGTCGAGTTCGTCGATTGTTGTCTATTGGATTGATACCATGCTAAATAAGAATCAACATGTCTCCGATAATCGGCACTATGTTGTACGCTTTGGCATAACCGGTTCTAGTCGCTATCGATATCACAACACTACAGATCTCAATTGCATGATTAACGAATTGCGTCCGAATACGCAATATGAATTCGCCGTCAAAGTGGTTAAAGGACGCCGTGAATCCGCTTGGTCCATGTCAGTCTTGAATAGCACCTACCAAAATGTGCCTATTACGCCGCCCCGTGAATTATCTGTGCGCATGGATGAACAGAATCCACAAAATGTTATACTGCAATGGTTGCCACCGAAACACAGCATTGGACAGATCACAGGCTACAACATTTACTATACCACCGATACAATGAAACGCGATCGTGACTGGAATATCGAAGCTTTTGCGGGAGAAGAGACTATGATGATGCTGCCAAATCTAAAGCCATATACCACTTATTATTTTAAAGTACAAGCGCGTTCCACGAAGGGCATGAACAATGCGCCTTTCTCAGCACTGGTGGCGTACACAACTGGCGCAGCCGTAATAATGCAGGAGTCAAATACCATTGCCAAGGGTATAGACAATGATAAACTACTGTACATAATAGCCGGCGGCACAATCTTGGTACTGATCATTGTGTTGGTGTTGGCCGTAATATTGTGTAGACGCAAGCCGCAATCAACGCCAGAGCATACCAAGAAGAGGTAAGTTTTTGCAGTAGCGAAACAGGCAGTAAATGATGACTTTCGTATTTTGGTTTTGTTTTCTAGCTATCAAAAGAATAATGTTGGCGTACCAAAACCACCAGATCTATGGATACATCACGATCAAATGGAGCTTAAAAACATTGACAAAGGACTGCATACATCGACGCCAGTTTGCAGTGATGCTGCTTCAAGTAGTGGCGCACTGACACTGCCTCGTTCGGTGGTACACAGTGAATACGAGGTGGAGGCACCGGTGCCAGGACACATGACCAATTCGCTGGATAAGCGTTCTTATGTACCAGGCTATATGAGTAAGCTGTTTTGAAAAAAAAAATCATATACATATTTATTTGTATTTCCCATTTTGTACGCTACAGCCACCTCGATGAACTCCACCATGGAGCGTCCACAGTATCCGCGCACTCAGTATAACATGCAAAATCGTTCGCACATGACCATGGACACAGGACTCTCACAGCAGAGCCTTACACAGCCACAAAATAATTCGCTGGCACAAACACCTGAGCATCCCTACGGCTATGAAGGCAATTTTTGGTAAGAATCAAATACAAAGTTAAAGCCCAGTAAGGACATGACAAGAAATGGTGAGGTATAGAAAAACTTAAAACAAGTTAGAATGGTGCAGTCGTGAATTACCCTGCATCCTTGCTTATATAGACTTACGAACACTTTCAAAATTTATAAACAAGAAAAACTAAAAATAAAAAAATCAAGTTCGGTGTCTGTAGCGCTAATAGGCTCTAAGATCTCAAACGATTCGGTTTCCGAGGCTGCTCAAGAATGTATAAACTTTGTGAGGTGTTCCACATCTTCTTCAGCCTTTTACATACAAAAAACGGGTTTTTTTTTTAATTTTAATGTTTAATTGCCAATGCTGCAGGGTATTTTGTAGTCGTGAATATACTACTGTTCCATTTTTGCTTTTATATAAAAATTATCTTTGAATTTTTGGTCATATCTGAGAATTTTTTGTCATTTCCGTTCTGGGTTTAAGTTCAAAAACTAAATTCAAACAGTAAAGGGTGAAAAGATTAGTTGTAACATTGTTTCGGAAATAATTTTTGAATTCGGAAAGCAAAAAAATTTTAAAAATCCAATGGCAACCAGAACCAGATGGGGTCGTGTTGATCCATCGATTTCCCACTTTTTGCAAGCTCCCAACTCCCAACCTGTTTTGCTCAATTCCAAAACCATGCAGAAAGCTGTCCATCGCCAACTCGAGTTGATGGCTTCAACGAGCGCCTTTATAAATTTTGTGAACAAATTTCGGCTCGATGAATTACTCATAAATCCCCAATATCGTGGCATCATACCTGAGAAGGATTCAGCTACGATTGTGGAGTACGCCGCTGTCATATGGAAATTTATGGGCGAAGACGATCGAATGCCATATCGATTGCAGGCGCGCCTGGCGCAACAGTTGCAGAAGAGGCGTAAAATGATGGATTGCACACAGCAAAAGCGCAGGCCAATAAACAGGCCGCGCAATCTAAACTAATCACCAGGCTTGCGGGAAATTTGATTCTGAATCAAGTCAAAGAAATAGTTATATACGTATTGTAAAAAGAAATAGATCAATTTTGGTTCAATTGTTGAAATACACACATATAAATTTACTAATAGTTTAACTGCATGCGTTCAAATTTCTTATACATTTTAACCATTGTAATTTATCTCACAGCAATGCAGGCTACACTGCTGGGACTGGTGCCGCTGGTGTGGCAAGCAATGGCGGTGTGTCAACTATAGAGAGCACCAAACGCGGACATCCACTAAAGAGTTTCAGCGTGCCAGGGCCACCGCCAACGGGTTGTGCTACGCCTACCAATAAACACAGTGAGTAGATATGCGATTTATGCGCTAAACTAGAGAGGTAAAAATTTTTGTTTATTAATATTCACTGAATATCATATCATATCATACAGCTCCGGCCGTAACTATACGTCCTCAAAATCAATCGCCATACAAGAAGCCATCGTTCTCGGCGGCAACACCAAATCGATTGCAGGGTGGCTCCGTTGCACACTCAACAGATGAGATACAAAGACTGGCACCAAGCACTTCCACCGAGGAGCTTAATCAGGAAATGGCAAACCTCGAAGGACTTATGAAGGATTTGAGCGCAATTACGGCGAACGAATTCGAATGTTAACAGTAACAGGAGGAAAGGCGGGAGGGAAAGGAGGCATTCGAGCAGCGGACTAATGAGAAAGTTTGTACGCTGATTAAGATGAAAAGTATTAAAATAGTAAAAACAACGGCAGCAACGAAATTTGGAAAAGAAAATCAAGATTGCAAAATATCGCCCAGATCGATACGAACACGATTTTAAATTAGCTTCTTTGACTTTCCAAGAATGTATTTCAATTTTTTTGTTTTGTTTTATTTAATTTTTTATGCATTTTAGAGGATATTGCATTTTTAATTTATATATTGCATGAAGCGAAAACGAATGCATTTTTATTGCATTTATTATAGAATTAATTATATAATGTGAAATAAGTGAAATTTAGCATTTATTGTGTACTGATATTTGCCATTTCTATAACGTTTATGTTTTGTTTTGTTTTTTATTTTTTTTTTTTTTAACGAGCAGACAAGACAAACTGTGTATATATATATATGAACAAGGCCATAAATTAAATATTAATCTTAAGTATTTATAAAGAATTAATGTAGCTATGTAATATGTAACATAAAAATAAAGTATAAAAAAAAAAATAAGCTGAACGCCATACATACAGACATAGTACATACATTATGACATGTATATTTATTAACTTACATACATTTTATATTTATAGTTTAACAAAACTTCACTTCATATGAACAAACATACATATGCATACACTATGAAACTATGAAATTAAAAAAAAATAGATTTTCTATACTTAAGAACTGTGTGCTTAGTTTAAAGCTACATACATATTACATATAAATAACTTATACGTGACTACAACTTAAATCTTTAATCTATATTACAAAATATCTTGATCAATTTAAACTAAACGACTATAAATTAAGCTGTAAACGTTTATGTGCATTTGTGGTGTTCATAAATTTAAGATATTTGTATCAATAGAAAGAAATGCAAAATGTGAGATTCCTTCCGTTAAAAAAGAAAAAAAAGAAAAATGATTTTAAGTCATATTTCCGTATTTGGAAAGTCTGAAAATTGTTATTACAAATTCACACATACTAATTATATTCTATGTATACATTAAACGTTTGACTTTTTCTTTCTTTATGAAAAGAATTTCATTCAAAACGTGCCATTTAAGTGTTTATTAAAAGAATAATGTATCGATAAAAAAAAAACAAAGACAGCCGAAAAAACGTCTACAAAAATACTTAAGCTCTAATGAAATTCTAGCAGAGCATTTTAATTTAAATTTTAAAACGCCAGCACTAAGACAATTTAAGTTTGTTGTATAATTTTTAGTAAATATTTCTACTCGAAATCTTCGAATAAGCATAAAAAAAAAATCAAAACTGTGCACAACAATTTAGTATGTCTTTGGTTGTATATATATACAAGTACATGCGATACTCTAACGCGCTGGCATTTTCACTTACTTTTGTAAGTGTTTTTCAGTAAAGATTCAATCAGATTTTTTAAATTTTATTGAGTTGTCATTTTTGGTGGCAGTTGGTTTAGTTTTAAAGTAAAATACAAAGTTAACATGATACACTTGCGCATGAAAATGCAAAACGCAAAGTAAGTGAAAATGGGAGCACGGCTGATAATATAAATTAATGACTTAAGAATTTTTCTACTCTTCACACAGAGTGTGAATAGTATTATAATTTAGTCACAATGTTTGTAATGCCTTAGAGCAGCATGTCGAGACGTGTCGCTCAAGCCATGTCAGTCTGTCTGTCTGTCTGTGCATACCTGTTCGCACTGTGACTTCAATCTTTATTGGATATTGGATTGAAAGTTGGTATGGTGACCTTATTTAACCAGATGCAACACAAGTACAGAAATGATCGATGTTTATAAAAGGAAACGTATAGGTCCCATATGAAAACACTTTAAACACAATTATTTTTAAAATAATAATTATTTTTCAACTACATACTCGTACAAAAGAGTATATCCTTTATTGTATTATTATATCAGTAGATATGAGGCATCGATTGCTCAACTGTCTAGCGTGCGGCCGTATATTCCAAACGAACAGGGTTCAACGCTCACTCGATCAACAATTTTTTTTAATTTTTAATACTTTCTAATAATTTCACGCTCAAAAAGATTATAAACAAACCTCAATCCCATCTAAAACATTAAAAAAGGTGAAATTCATGAAAATATATGTATATGTACGAGTGTATATGAATAAAATATATTAAAACAATTGAAATCTAAACACCCCCTCAAAAATTTTAAAATTGAAGTTATACACCAGCGTTTGCCCAGCAAAAAGGGCAATTGTGAAGAGTATTAAAGCTTCGGTCTTACCGAAGTTAATGTTTCTTCTGTTTTACATTAAGCCAATAATGAAAGGCAGCTAATTTTGTTTAATTTTTTTTAAAAAAGAAGAAAATCTTGAATATAACTATTACAAATTAAACTTAAATAAAATAAATATAAACTCATTCTGTGCACTAAGTTTCCTTAATAAAAAAAAAAATAATAAATAAAAAATATGGGTAATTATTTAGAAAACCACCCATACGCCCGATTTTGTATGATATAAAGAACGTTATTCTGAGCATTATGTTGGGCGCGGAAACAACTCCTTAAAAAGATATTGAGAAATAACGAAAAATAAATTATACATGATATTTAGGCTTTGGGGCTTACGATTTGAATACATTTTCGTTTCTTTACATTCTTCCGTAATCGTAAATCATTGTAGGATCCCCCATACCCCTATCCTGTGCACACACACATATACGCACGCGCACTTTACATATTAGTGTCTTGATAATATTTTCATGCAGAACGGAAGTTTGTATATTGGGATTTGGTTAATTTAAAAAGAAAACGCAATTTGTAGTAATTAATATTTAAGATCATCATCAATAGACATGGAATACATAATCAACATCTCTTTGAAAAACGCTTCACTGCGTTCAATGTACATGAAATGTCGTTTAAATAAAAATTCTCCAATGTATGCATTATATTTCATTTTTCGTAATCCATAACGCAGAATACCGTCCTTTATATCATATTAAAAAATAAAAAAAATCGGGCGCATGGGGGGTTTTCTAAATAATTACCAAAAAATGTATAAAAAGAAAATTTAAAACTGATATTTTTTTTTTTTTTTGTAATATTCGAGCGAAAAGCAAAGAAAATGTCTGTAAAAGATTACTTATATTTTAAGTCCATATGTAATAATAAAAAAGAGTGAAGTAATACACTAGATATGTAGTTGTGGTTGGTTTCATATTAATAGTTAACAACAAAACTCTCTAAAAATTAGTGGAAGTATCTATGAATCCAGAAAGTAAATATGCTCTTGGATAGCTCAATTGATTGGCTGTCCTCATGGCTTTGGTCTTAAAAACTATTAAAAGTAGTAAACAAAATAATTATTGTATGCAAATTATTTTGTCAGTTTGCCGTAACAAAAGCATAAAATCTCTTCACTTTTGTAAGGAAAGTAATCCCATATTTACTTTTAAAATTATGCAAACGTATTATAACAAAATTACCATGAAGTTCGTATCACGGTAACATTATTAATTGACACCAAAATTGGCGGGCTAGGTCGGTGCGCAGATCGAACTATTTGAAGCAGCTGGATAAGATTTTGTACATATTTCAAGGGCACCGGAAATAATAAGATCCCCGCTATGAAGAAATACAAAAACGGGCGTAGCAACGGATTCGCTAGAATTTTCACATTTATTAAGGGTACCAGAAAAAAATAAGATCAACGATGCCACACCACCATATAAGAGAAGAGACCTATCCGGCACCTTGTGCACAACCTGTCTCTACTCATAAATCTTTTTCATTCCAATAATAATGATTTTCTGCATGTTTTCAGTTTTGTTTTTAATTTCTTTAACTCAAATTGTTGCAAAAGCAATGACAAATCCGTTTAAAAAATTTAAATCGAACTCCCATCGTAAGCGATTTGCACGCGTTTTTCTGGCGAGTTTGAATGCAACGAAATTAGCTCAAGTAAAAATGCGTTCGAGGCTCTTGCTTTGTTTCCTTTTGATCTAGAAAAAAATAATAAATTAAATTTAACTGATTCCAGTTCTTCCTTCCTGATGCCATGCTATTGCTGTTGAAAATAATAAGACATTTGTGGTTTTTGTTTTAGGTTTCTTGAGTTATGTATTTTAGATTTGTTTGGTTTCAGTTCAGTCTTGAGTTTTAAATAGTTTAATTTCTATTTTATGTTTGCTATTTCTCAATGACCGGCCTGCGTGTTGTCGAAAAGTTCCTAACACTGCTTAACTCTGGATGGTTGAAAGAGGACGCGAACCGTACACATTCGTGGCACTACTGCGTTGGCCAAAATCCTCCACATGTGTATTTGGCGCGTAGGCTGAATGTGTACGGAAGCGGGCCGCCGCGGACAAAACTACGGCGGTTATAGCAGTGAACTTAAGAGCTTTCGGATTTCACGCAAGCTGGCTAAAGAAATGGGGTGAATTGAATAAGTCCTGACATGCCGGGAGGTAGTGCATGCCACGACGAAACGCAATTCATGCATTTGAATGCAGAAGGCTGGCGTGCCAGAATGCGACGGCAGAGAAGTGCATTAATTAAAATACACTCAGCCGCAGCAACATTCTAGCGTGCCAATATATCCATGGCGACAACTAAGCCATTAATTTCAGTGGGTTCATGAGCAGTTGAAACGCCGTAGCGTTTAATTTTGCAGCGCGTACAGATTGCCAATGGCCACTCGTACAGACGAGGTAACGCGTAAACGCTGCAGCGAATACAAGGTGCACATCCAACAACAATGACAGCAGCCTGCTTGAGAGCAATTGAACTTATAGATGCAACACCGAAGTGCAGCAACCAAAACTCAACCGCAGCCAAGAGACAACTGTCGAAGTGCCGGCAGCAAGCCAAGCTCCGCCACAAGGTCGCATCGTTAGCAGGCAGCACAAAAGGCCACGGCATTCCGCTGCACTACGGGGGGTTTTTTTCCACATTTGCAAAGGGCAAACACGTGCCAACAAGCAAATCCGTAAACAAAAAACATCAGGTGTGCAATCGCGTTAATTGACATACACACAAATTAGACTGACGCCATTCTGTACACGAAGCTGCTTGTGACACGCGCAGCACTAAGTAAATGCAGCAGGGTTTGAGCAGAACAACAGACCGGTCCAACGACCAAGTGCACGTAATATCGGGGCTAGCATATTTTTCATAGCACACAGTATACAACGCGGAACGCGAATCTCGAACAAAATATTCATCACTGCTGGGCTATGCTGCGTTCAATGGCAGCACAAGGCACACCAAAAGCACTCAACATTCACCCATGCAACAATTTCAATCCGCACGACTGTCAAATACCGCAGCAACATACTGAACTCTTGGAAAATACATAGCCTAATATCATAACATGCACCGGAGGCGTTCCGGTCTGATGTGCTCATCTTCTTTCTCGTATATACGAGATACAATTGTTTATGAATTCATTGGAATTCAAAAATGCTGAGAAGAAATCTCAAAATTCAAATTTGGCGTTCGCAGCCAAGTTGGTAGCCGTGCATTTGACGAACGGCGTTATGTGAGTGTATGGTGAACCGACATGGTTGCCTTGGTTTGCGTAAGGGGCTGCCAACGGCAGCTGGACAACTCCTTACGCAAAACCAAAGCAATCGTGCCGGAAACCGAACAAAAAATTTTTGCCAAGCCGTTCTGCTTACAAGTATTATGCGAGAGTATGAAATGAATATGCTTAATTAACTTAAAGCTACATCGGCGATTGCTCCAACTGACGACACCGCTCGGAGATGTTATTCGTTGTCGTCGGAACAAAGCTGTCTACCGCTCTTCATTTCTCTCTCACACATATTGTGTTCGCTGAGCGTGCGAAAGCTGATTCGTCGTTGATGTTGTTGTTCCTGTTCTTCTGGATGACGACATTGTTGTTGGTGTTAGTGGTGGGGGACAGCGATGATGTTGATGACATTGTGTTATACGCTCTGCGTATTTTTAAGCAGCTCTTGTTACTCTTTACGATATGACATCATCGTATCTCTTGGTGTGTGCGTTATTTATATAGTTGAATTTATTAATTTCCAGCTGCCTCCGCCTGGGTACGTTTACGGCATTGTTCTACCGTATGGCCGCGGAAATTGCAGTATGTGCAGCGCTTGGTACCCTTGGCGCCGCGAAGTGGATTCTTGGCCGTCTCTTCAGCTTCCAAGTTATTGTGTTCGATAATGCGTCCCCGCTCGAGTAATTCGCGGAATGTTTTGACTTCATCACGTGTAATGTGTTTACGGTATTTAATGTTTAGCAAACCGTATACAAAGTCCAACTCGGTCTCTTCGTCGTGACGACCCTCAGGCAACTGGGCGAGTAGTGCACGCTGATTACACACAAACGTATCGATGGGTGTATTGTCCTCCTGTTTGCTCTCAAAGATCTCCACGTAAATTTGATACGAGGGTTTTGTCGGGGAGAAATGATCTCGAATCAGTGTGAGTGCATCATTCCATGTATTCGCTTGCTTGCGTATTCCCTGCCACCAGGTGGAGGCAAAGCCGTAAAACAGCAAGGACATACCCTTCAGCGCATCCTCATCACTGATATTCTCCAGCTCCTTGAAGGTTACAATCTGGGTTATGAATTCTTCTACATCAGCCTGATTACGCGAGCCGCCGAACCGATGTACGCAGGTACTGATGCTACCCTTTGTCTTGGTTGAGGTAAGGGCAGCGTCTCCTGAAGTCGCAGCTGTTGCACGTACGGCTGCGATGAGCTCATGTAGTTGTTCGGTGGTCATTTGAATTGTTTGCGCCATATTTTGATTTGTGTGTGCTTGTGCGCGTATAATTAAGTAATACAACTAATGTTGGACACGTTCAGGAAATACTTTTGATTTCTGGTAATATTCTTTTTCACTTTGGTTCTCAGCAAACAAAGCCAAACGAAGGCGAATGCTGCCGGCTTTTTGAATTGGTCGTTGTAGACTGAAGTTCATTTTCAAAACGCCGGCCTTTTATAGTATGCCGGGCGTCCCATTGTGAAATTAGGCAGCGAGCTTTTCTGTTGTATTCTTACTCTCAGTATCTCTTAATCTCTTTTTACATGCATGCTCGTGGGAGCGATTACATGAGTCAGAATTGTAAAAGATATACATATGTACGATACATTTAGTATACGTATAGAAGTACAATAGTTCCGCAGTTAGGTGCATGTGTATAAAATATTTTTCTTTTCAGAAATAGTTTGTCAATTGCCGCTAATTGTGAAAATATATTTTGATTTGTCTTCAGCCAAAATTCCCAAACTAAATAAATTTGTGGAAATAAATTGAGTGCCACTTTCGAATTTACTACCAAGAAAATGGTGGGTCAACGAATTTGTATGTAATTATTCTTCCATTTCCATAAAACACAATATAAATATTTCCAATATTTTATTGCGTTCGAGAACAATAGATACCAAAGGATTATTTGTGGAAAATTATTTCCCGGATATGTTCACCAGGACTGTCCCATAGAAACTCGTATATTTTAACCATATTGCAGATGAACTTTTTGTAGAATTGCGACCCGAATTGTGTTCCGATTCAAGGTTGGAATTGTTTATGGAACATCATCGTATATTTTATCCTTCGAATAGCCTGAAAGACCCAGTTTCTTAAAATTGTTCATATTGACATAACATGTCAAATGAAAATTCGATAGTGTAGATTTCAGTCTATTACAAAGTACCACACGTCTATATGATAGTTAGATGTAATGCATGGATATATAATTAACGAACGAAAACCCGCTACTTGTATACAGTTTCAATAGCCTGATATTTGTGAAACTTACTAAACTTATGTTTTCTGGTAAATATGTGTTATATAATCGATCTAGCCATGTCGATCTGTCTGTTTGTTGTTGTAACAGCTTGGTTTGGGCTGCATCAGAAAATATATATATACAATTTATTATATTATGAATGGCTATTGTTCAAAGCGATTTTTGAATGCGAAAGAAAGATAGACCGAAATGCAACATTAGGTATCAAGGCCCAGGAAAGAAGCAACGTCTACTGGTCGTAACCAGAGGTCTAAAGGACTCAATTGAGTCGGATGGGATGGGCAATTAAACAAATGAATTGTATCGGGGCAGCAATTAGTATTGCTTATCCCAATTCTTTCCCTGTAGCACTCGAGCATATTGCTCCATCCGGATCTCAACTGTGCAAGTTTCGTCCTGGTGCTACGAGGGAGACGTTTTTCGCTCTTATTAATAGGTGGTGGTCTTCTACCTAATACTATGTTATCCCTATAAGAGCGAATCGATTCTTCAACTGCTTCTTTATGCAATTGAGCCCTTCCAGAAGTATAATCACACTCCTCTATGTTGCTATCAGTAATGAAGCGATTGATATTCGTTTTATACAAGTATGTCCTGATATCGGTTCATATTCGGGTAGGCGCTGAAGTCGTGAGGGTGTCGGATGGTGACTTCTGTACGCACCTAACAGGAACTGCTTCGAAAGCAGCTCATTATGTTGATGAACAGATAACATCATCGCTTCTTCATGGAGATGGTCTTCATGGGTCATTTGCAGACAACCAGCGCACTATTCTGACTTCTTTGCAGGCATTGCCATTGAGTCTTTCTTAGGAAAGGGGTCCAGACAGGAGCAGCGTAATTCAGGACAGAACGTCCGATAGCTTTATAAGTTGTTATTAATGTCTCCTTATCCTTGCCCCAAGAAGACCCAGCAAGCGCTTTCAGCACTTTATTTCTCGACTTGAGAAACGATTATTTGTCTTGGTGGCATGGGCCAAGAATTTAAGCAATTGGTCAAATGTTGTACCAAGTATCGTCGGGTACTGAACTGTTGGAATCCACAGTATCCTACGTTCCCAAGGACGACTGGGTTTTCGCCCCGGACCGATCTGCACAGGGAGATTTGTACAGTCAGGAGGTTGTCCAACACAGCCCAAGAGGCTGTGTCAGGTATCAGGTCTGTCTGGTAGTTGTTACGTGTTTTTTGGTCACCAGTTTTTAAGATATCCAGCTGAAACCCTGTATCTAAAATTATTTTAATTGCAGTTCAACAAATTTGAGATATTGACATGCCACGCCCGCTTTTTGGGGGTACCCTGCTTACAAACCACCCAGCAACTTTTGCCTTTTTGTATGAAAGTTTTTTATTCCAGTGAATGTAGATAAAATGTACGTACAAAGATAAAATTTCAGCAAAACACGCAAAAGTTTTTTATAGAATAACAACACGAAATGCATTTCAAATATCGACAGTTTCAAAGTAATGTGAAATTCGCTCTTTGTTTTTTATAGATTTAACCATGCATGCCTAGCAACAGAAATTATTTCAGAGAATTGCCATCATAAATATAGCTGACGTTTGCATTTTAATACTTCGAATAAGCAAATGATTCAATCTTGGAAATTGTTGATATTCGAAACCACATACGAACTCTAGCTGAATTACTTGGAACTTAAAGCAAATCAATACACAAATGCACGTACATACATACATACATATGTATGTAATAATTGCATTTACATTTGATTTATTAAGACATGTCCCTCTGTTTGCATTTCTACTAATTAGAACCAATGTTTCTAATAATCTAAGAATATGAACTTTTTTGGAAGTGAACCAAAGCCGGGCATATGTCTATATGATTTATTTTTATACCATACGTACGCGTGTCTCAGTTTTCTTATAATTTCTAACATATAGAAACGGATATCGGTTATAATACCTACATACTACGTATGAATATATTTACGTAGTACGTACTAAGGCAACTATCGTGCTTTATATACAAGTATATGATGGTGTTTTGACAGTATGCAATTTCCTTCGGATGCAATTGATATACAGCTATGTATACCAAAATACGTGCCTATGATGCAGTTTATGTAACTTGTAATTTCTAAGATTATATGAGTGGAAGTTTACATTAAAAAATATAGATTTAAACAATTCGTTGCAGCGAATGGATCTAGTCTAAGGCAAATATTTCTCTAATGAATCGCCTATAGTAACGCAGATTTGTTTTGCAAAGTTTTCAGTAAATTGTTTTAAAATATGCCTTTAATGGTTTTTACTGAAATATAAATGTTACAAAGTCGACACTCTAAAAATGTGCTATTAATGACATCGGGGACTTTTTTATTGATTAGATAAACATTTTTTAAAAAATTCTGTGGAAATAATAATTAAAAAATGCAAGGGCTTTGTTTCTATGAAGTTATAAGTAAACAAGCAAAAATCTATAAACAAAAACACAAAAGCCGGTTCTTCTCCCATTAGCGTTGAAAGCTTTTTGCTTTGGATGACAACATTAGTTGAATAGTAAAGAGAGGAAGTGGAAGAGGAATAACAATTTCACAACAAAAAGAGCGTAGTCAGCACTAAAGTTTGTTTTTTCTTTAGTCGTTGAGTTGATTTCTACACAAGCAAGAAGCTTCAATTTCATTCAACATACGAGATTGTTTATTTTTGTATATGCGACAAAATGACTCAGATGTCAGAGGAACAGTTTCGTATTTTTATCGATACAATAAAATCTTTGGCGCCTGATATTACAACGGACGAGACAAAATCGAAAGGCAGTTTTGGCAATTGCAACGTACGCTTCTGGGGACAACGGGACCAAGATGCTGTCGATGAATTCATCACCGCCATAGAGACATACAAAGAGGTCGAACAGATCAGTGATGCAGATGCTCTGAAGGGATTTTCGCTGCTGCTAAATGGCAAAGTAATTGTTTGGTGGAAAGGTGTACGTCGCGATGCAAAAACATGGCAGGATGTGTTGACGCTGCTACGCGATCATTTCTCCCCCACAAAACCTTCATATCAAATTTATATGGAGTTATTCGAGACCACTCAGCTATTCGGAGAAGCTATTGATACTTTTGTGTGTCAAAAGCGTGCGCTGCTAGCAAAGCTACCTGAAGGTCGACACGACGAGGAGACGCAGCTGGACTTTGTCTATGGAATGCTGCAGACAAAGTACAGGGAAAAAATACCACGGCATGACATCAAATCGTTTAAGGATTTACTGGAAAAGGGTCGCATACTCGAGCGGACGCGTAGCGGCCGGTAAAAGTGTACAAAGTAGCGTAATTAGTTTTAGTTTAGCAAAATTTTATAAAACTGTAATGAATTGTGTTCCACACACTCAATACTCTGTTTTTAATTTTCGTCGCGCAGAAATGCAAAGTTTATATTCGGCATAGCAGATGCTTTCATACGCTACGAAAGCACAGCGATTTGGCTGTTGCGTACATTTGTACAAACATTATGTACCCTTTAGTTCTGCAGTTCGAACAAGCAGCAGTCACCTGTGCATACACCGTTAACGCAATTGACTGTCGAATTTAACAGGACCATATCATTGGAAGCGAAAACTGTATAAATACAACAAAATTAAATTAAAAATTTATAAAAATAGCATTACAAACTAAAAAATTATTTCTTTAATTTATTTCTATTTACGCTAGTACCTATCCCAATCTTAGCTTCCCACCAGTCCCAATAGACTCGTTCCTTCGGTTATCCGTTTTCCCTAGTGAAGTGAAGTGGTCAGTCTTTTGTGATTGGTGCGTGGTCTGACAAAGAAACTGCAAAGTCTCACCGTTCAGTCACTTCCAACGGCGTCGCCTTGTTAAATTCGACAGTCAAATACTTTTTCGGTGGATAGGCTGGCGACTGGTACGCTCCTCTGGTGGCCACTGGTAGCCCGTAGGTTATAAAAAAATACATAAATATATAGTTACCTGTATATATGTGATTTCTGGCGTTACAAACTTTTTGACAACTGTCATACACCCCACATTGTAGATGATGTGAACAGCTGGGTAAAATCTGCTAGAGCGAGAAAACTAGACCAATTAAGAATCATAAAAAATGTAAGTACGACCGAAACAAAACATAGTATATTATCAAAATGGAATGTGTCGGCACATGCTCCAATAAAAAATTGCGTTTAAACGAATGCGGCATCTAAATGTGCCATTTGCTTGAATTTTTATTTACGCATTTGTTGTGCATGGTATTTTTGCCATGTGTGTACTTATATTTAAAGAAAGTACGGGTAATTAGCAAAATATTAAATATTTTTCTTTTAAGAACGATATCACATCGATAACGATTACGTCGCACTAACTGACTACTGCTGCAATCGGTGGTATTTTTTAGTTATTTTGACAATGCAGTTCCACTTGGTCAGCGTGACCATTTGTTTTGAAAAATGCTGACATTCAGCAGGTGAACGAAGTTCTATTTTAGACTTTTCGACCGTTGATTAAGCTATACGTATAATTACAGAAAATATTTACTCTTTGAGGAACGTGTTTTCGAACTTCTAGACTTTTGGATGTAAATAAGCGATTTGCAAAGTGCTTGAAGTGTACAAAATTAGTTTCAAATGCACAAATTACTGACGGAGAGTATAGAACCATGAAAAGAAGACTTTGCAGCAGATAATATATTGTTAGATTTGAAGTAGCTTGAACAGTAATTTACTTACTGTGATAGAATAAAATAATTGTTTAAAATATGCAAACAATTGCAGTTATCTAATTCACTGTTTGAAATGCTGCAGTTTTTTTTGTACATAATACAATATATATTCTATCTTGTCTTTAGAGACTAACAAAAATAATTTAACTCTTAATCCTAATCGCTACATACTAAGCCTCCTTTGGGAGCCTTTTATGGTTTAAGTGCTCCTAACTGTTTAGCAACGAGCATTTGAGTCCATTGAGCCAACACGATCGAGAAAAAAAGCTTTAGTTAAATATATTTTTTTTTTCAAAATTAAATTTATTAAAACCAACAAATTAAATCACCTTTCGAAACAAAACGTTTCATCAATTAAGTATTGTACATACAAATAGGGCTGCAAAAACTATGGCTGCCAAACACAAACATAATGATACAGATTGCTCCAAATTTGAATATAGTCAAATAATCTAGGAAAATTTTTTTTGAAAAACTACATGCACCATCCAACGTCAGGTTGAGTACTTTTGGCAATACAATCGTAACACATTTATAAACGTACATATGTGTCATCAACAGTTTATTTGAACACGTTAAGCAGTAGAAATGTAAAAATGTGCATTTACAATATAGTTTAAAATTATCATACGTTAAAGCGCCAAATACACCATTCACACATTTGATCAAAAGACTGTTATTTTATGGTACATTTTTTCTTAAATCACAAGTTATTTTTTATTATTTCTTTTTCAATGATATTTTTGCATTTTCCGTTTGCGGTCACACTGGTAGTATGCGGTGTGTTTTTCTTTAGAACGCACAACGAGTTTTCGTTGAAATTGTTTCAAGTTTTTCAATAAATCCGTTGTTTTCGCGCGCACTGCATTTCTCGTGTGGACATCAAAATGACCACTAGTAGCGAAGATGTGCTGCTACAGATGGGTGAAGTGCGTTATAAGAAGGGCGACGGCACTCTCTACGTGATGAACGAGCGTCTGGCCTGGATGGCGGAGCACCGTGACATGGTTGCGGTGTCGCATCGCTTTGCAGATATCAAAAGTAGGCACACTCACGATATTTGAATAGTTTGATTGTGCGCCATTTTAATGCATTCCCGTACGCAGTGCAAAAAATCTCGCCGGAGGGTAAGCCTAAGGTGCAGTTGCAAGTGGTTCTCCACGACGGCAACAGTTCGACGTTTCACTTTGTCAACCGTAATGGACAGCAGGCCATGTTTGATGATCGCGATAAGGTGAAGGAGCTGTTGCAGCAACTGTTGCCAAATTTTAAGCGTAAAGTCGACAGAGAACTCGAAGAGAAGAATCGTATACTGTTAGAGAACCCAAATCTATTGCAGCTGTACAAGGACTTGGTAATTACAAAGGTCCTGACCAGCGATGAGTTCTGGGAAACGCATGCCAAGGAACATGCCTTAAAGAAAATTGTTAAAAAGCAAGACATTGGTAGGTGTATGGCAGGAAATTTATTTGACTCTTGTTCTTTAGAATAGTCAAACTATTGATATGTCTTTTAGGTGTTTCTGGCGCTTTTCTTGCTGATATTAAACCTCAAACCGATGGCTGTAATGGACTCAAATACAATTTGACTGATGATATAATTCACTGCATTTTCAAGACATATCCCGCCGTCAAGCGAAAACATCAGGAGAACGTGCCTGCGAAGTTGTCCGAATCGGAATTCTGGACCAAGTTTTTTCAATCGCACTACTTTCATCGCGATCGCATCACAGCCGGCACTAAAGACATATTCACAGAATGCGGCAAAATCGACGATCAGACGCTTAAGTCAGCAGTGCAGCAGGGCGCTGGCGATCCGCTGCTCGACCTTAAGGGTTTTGACGATGTGCCGCTCGAGGAAGGCTTTGGCAGCGTTGGTGGGAATCGTAGCATCATAAACAGTGGCAACATTGTGCATCAGAATATGATAAAACGTTTCAACCAACACTCTATAATGGTACTAAAGACATGTGCCAATATAACTGGCCCTTCGGCTACGGGTGCTGGTCCTATACCAAGTGTAAATGCTGGCCACATGAATGGTGTCAATGGCATGGGCGGAGCTAAATCGAAAAATAAAATCGATCTCAATGGCAGTAACAGCAACAGCAACACTAGTAGTATTGAACCAACAGAGAAACCAGCCAAACGTCAACGCATAGTTGATAAAATACATTACGAAGATTTGGGAGAACCACAATTGGAAACAGAAGAAAATTTTCCCAATGGTTTGATACAGACAAAACAAATTGCACTCAATCAGGTCGAACGCTATCTTCATGGGCCAATGCCAAATCAAATTCATGATATGCACGATTCCAATCGACGCATGGATGACGTACAGTACGAGTTGCTGCGTTCCTCTGAGGCTTGGATGCAGCGCGCACCACACCGCGCGATTGTCAGCTCTACGGCGGCTGTGAATGTGCTCGGTGAACTGAGTCCTGGCGGAGCGTTGATGCGTGGATTTCAGGAGCAATCTGTGGGACGTATGTTATTTGTATTTATGTCACTTTTGATTGTGCATAGGTTTTAATGAATTTTATTGCAGAATTGGTACCTCAGGATTTCGAAAAGGACCTACGTCACTTATACATGTCACTGTCTGAGTTGTTGAAACATTTTTGGAGTTCATTTCCACCAAATACACCAGAATTGGAGGCAAAAGCACACCGCATGCACGAGACTCTGCAGCGTTTTAAAATGGCCAAAATAGTGCCTTTTGAGGTAAAATAACATCATTTAATAGCAATTTGTATTACTAAACAGGCATACTTTATATAGAATCGCGCCATGCATGAGCTATCTCCATTGCGTGCATCGCTCACGCAACACATGAATTTGCTACTGCAAACTGCCAACACAAAGTACGCCACCTGGCAAGATCGAAAAATGCGTCAAAATCGGTAGCAGGAAATGTTCGAACAGGAACAGGAGGAGCCATCGACGACAACTCCCGAGCAGCATCATTTCACACAGTTGCGGGTGGCGCACATCCTACACACGGTTTCAGAACATTCGAAATAACATCGACGTATCATTCATACTCGTAGATACATATATTAAATACATACTTGCATAAAATTACACACTGTTACTAAATAATTTGTCAAAGCAAAAGTTTAAAAGAAAAAAAAATTACCTATACGAAATAGCGATTAACAATAGAACAATAGAAATCAAAATAAAATGTTAATTAAGTATTAAGTGTTGAAACCATTTGGAACGCACGAATTACATGCTATGCGTCTGGGAGGTTGTAACTTGCACGCATCGATGTCGGCGGATCGTTTTTTAGCTCCAATTAGCGAGAGTGCGTTAGACACTTGGGAACAGTATATTGAATTTAGTATTGTATAAGCGTCTCATAAAGTTTAAAGTGTTCACACATTTAGTTCGGTAGTCGCGTTCCAACTGTAAGGATGAATTTGTGGAAACATTTTTTGGCTGCTCAGATTTTTCTATTTTGGTCGTGTGAGTGTGCCCTGTTTTACCCTACAAATACTTGTTGGGGCATATTTGCAGCAATTGCCTTTCCAATAGGGTTACCCAATCAGAATGTATTTTTTTCATTTAATTTCGAAGCAAATTTTTATGTTGCTAACAATTGGTTGTTGCCGCCAATCTTGGTAAGTCAGATATTCCATTGAAACAAGAAAATATGTTAACTTCGGTGGAACCGAAGCTTTAATACTCTTCACACTTGCACATTTTTGATCGGCAACGCTGGTGTCTACTTCAATTTTGAGATTGAGCTCAAGTCGAATGGATGTTAGACTGTAAGCAAGGTTGAGCTATCGTTGCATCATACTTTTGCTGATATAAGTACATATGTATACTGTTTATACAATATCTGCTAATTCGAATCATCTTTTATATGCAGTTCACAAATTTCGAAACAATAATTAATTTAAAGAAAATGGCTTTCATTCAAACATGTTCGATAAAACAAAATAAATACAAAGTCTTTTTGTATGGAAGCTATACCTTCTTGTGCATAAATCTCGGTCTTGTTTGAACTTGAGCTTCTGGTTATAAAAAGTCTGCAAACCAACTTTTAAAACAATATTACAATTGAAAGTGTAGGGCTGGGAGGAACACACAGACTGACGGACATGTGTCGGTCGACTCTAGTTATCGCGCTGTTCACGAATAAGTATATATACTTGATGGGGTATCCGACGCTTCCTCCAAGGTGTTGCAAACATTGTAACTATATTACATATAATACTATTTTATACTCTGTGTGAACAGCATAAAAAGCAAGTGCTAATTTAAGCTTTTCAAAAAATTGTATTTGTTAATATCTAATGGAACTGTTTTTGCAGGGTGGTATCGAAGTACATGATGAATCGTTTATACCACGCAAGTTAAAGGACTCTAGTGACTACATTAATTCTACAGTGTCTAGTATAGATGAAAGCACAACAGAGACGTTGGTGTATGAAACGACGTCTACCACAGAATTGACAGAAAAAAATGTAACAAAGCCAGGTAGAGCACCTGTTAAAAGATCTTTGTTAAGCCGTAAAGATTTCTATCAGATCATTTTGGATAAATTTCAAAGGTATATGCTGCTAAAAAGAACTTGAAGAAAATATCATACAAATGTCGTTATTTTTAAGGACCGGTTTGAGTGGTGAACCTTGTTTACTGCGTTTAATTTGCGAGTTGAACGCTTCAGACTTGGGCGACGTTAACGGAGTGCTAGGCAGTTTAATGCGTGTTATTTTCAGGTACGCATATAATTTTTGTAAAATAAATAAATCTTTTACACAGTTTAACACTACTTCTTATAGCCCCACCAGTTCGGCCAATGAAAACTTACCGCATTCTTATTACTTAGCGGAGGCACGTGGCAAATACGACTTTTGTCATCATTATGCGCAGAAAAATTGTGGTGAAAGTATATTAGATATGATATCTGAGCCGATTGATGAAATCTTTAATGATTTGACGAGCGAAAATATGTACTGAAATGAATTAAAATTAAATAGAATTAAAATTGTACTTCTTTGGCTCCGTATGAACTAATATTCAGATTCTCGTTGTAATAAAATTTAATATAATGATTTGATATCTAGAAAAAAGTTGAATCGATTTTGCTGTATTCATCCCAGACTTTGACTTTGCTGCACTATTCTTTTATAATATAACTTACGTGCAGACACTTCAGTTACACACAAGTCAATCTTTTTCTAGGTTTTTTTTCTGTTTTATTTTATATAGTATAAATATAAATTTGTTTTAGTTGGTATTATTGTGCTATATATATTAAACAATTGTTTAAAATATATAGCACAATAATTTTATCGGGAATTTCCAGGCACACACCACACCACACGATTGTCAGTCGTGGCGGAGCTTTGAAGCGTGGATTTAATAAGTAATCTATGGAACGTTATTTGTATTTATATCAGGCTTGATTGTGCATAAGTTTTAATGAAGTTTATTGTAGAATTGCTGCCACAGGACTTCGAAAAGGAGTTGTAAAAAGATTTTTGGAGTATATTACCACCAGAGACAAAAGCCCAACGGATGCACGAGATGCTGCAGCCTTAAGAAATGACCAAATATGTGTCTTGTGAGGTGAATTAGTATCATTTAATGATTTTTATAACTAAACAGGCATAATTTATATAGAATCGCGCCATTCATGAGGTCGCTTAAAGGCACACCTTGCTTGAGCGATTATATTCGTAACGCATTTCACAGACCACAGAGTAAGAGCAAAAAATACTTATTCAGTTTCTGATCATACGCTGAATGAGCGAAAGTTTTGCGTAGAATACGTATATTTCACTCATACCAATATTTCTGCGTCATTACCAAATAAATATACATACTAATTTCTACTCAGACGCCATAGAAATGAAAAATACACAGTGTGTTCAGCATCAGCGTGGTGACATTGTTATTGAATTTGAGTTTTAATGTTTATATTGACATGTCATGACATGCATTCAATATCAGCTTAAAAATGAACATGGCGGCGTATTATGTACGGACGCTTTACAATGGGTGTGATCCCCTCGACTTTTGGGGTAACCCTCATACCAACTAACGTATCAATTTTGACTTTTTATATGAAAAACTGTATTATTTAGGTCAATATTAGCTCAAAATATAGCAATGGGCGTGTGCCACCCACTTTTGGGGTAGGCCCAATGTAAACCCAACGCACACTTTTGTTTTAAAGCGAATATCAGCTTGAAATAGTGGTTGCTTCACACGCTTCTCGCCCACTTTTTAGAGTAGCTTCTATACAAACCCGCTATTCATATTTATGGCTTACATGACGATTTGAAATTTCGTATCAACCGATCTTAACGTTTTTACTTGTTATATACATATATAGATTTTGTTACTGAAAAATTTATCAACGCAAAGATTGAAAAGAAAAAAACCTACATCTATACAAAATAACGAGTAACAAAATAAAATGTTAATTAAGTATTAAGTGTTGAAAATATTTGGAACGCGCGAATTACCCGCTATGCGTCTGGGATGTTATAATTGGCACGCATCGCACAGTGTTCTGAGAGGAACATTTAGGCGGCAGAAATCGCAGTCACTTAGTGAACTAGAAAATATGAATCTTTAGTTGGAATTTTACAAACATTCATCTGCCTTTATGCTCCTTGAAAGGTTCTGTAAATATCAGGGTATAAAACCGGAACGATTAACCGAAGTTTACTGCAAGCGGAACCAGAACCGATATTCTAATTTTTTATGAAAACTGGAACTTAATACAGAAATAAAATAAAACGAAAGATCCTTACCGCAACCTAAACATTTATACCGGTATATTTTTGGTTCTCTCTTTTATTTTTTTCTAAGAAAAATAATTACTAACACAGTGTACTTATGTTAAAAGGAAAACAGCTGATACCATATATGGTTAGAACATTCCACAAAATTTCCCAGAACTATTCGAATTGTCAGAAGTTATTCTAGTAGGAATCGACTGGAATATGTATTTGGTAAAGTTTTTCTTATAAAATTCGAAAAGTGAGTGTTGGGTTTGTATAGTAGGTACTCCTAAAGGTGGGCGTGGCGTGCTACTTGTAACAAATGGAATATAGAAAGTATCCATACCCGATTTCAGATCTTAAAAACTGAGGGACTACTTTTGATTCATAACGACCGGGGATAGACAGACAGACGGACATGCCTAGTTCGATTCGTCTCGTCGAGGTGATCAAGAATATATGTATATACTTTATGGTTAAAGAGTATAAAAATTGAAGTATGTTTGCCTTGAATAAAGAATAGTTTATTTAAAAAAATTTAAATAACATGTTATTAATTTGATATATAGTCTTAGGAACATTGAAAATAGAAATTATTCTCTTCTTTTCTTTAAAAGTCTTAATATTGACCGGTACCGTACCGGTTTACCGAAACTAAAATACGGGAACCGTAACAAAACTAAGATCCAAAAACCGTACCGAATACCGAAATAAATTGAAACCTGTGCAGATTATTAAAACGACACGTATGTTTATGAACATATATAAGTATGCCGAAACACACTTTTCGGTACGTATCAAAACCGGAGCCAAAACCGAAATACGTTTCGGTTTTATTTCCTGGCGAAAATGAAAAAGAAAATGTTGAGAAAAGTTATCGACCAAAAATCACCATCAACCTGCTCATAAATGTATTATATATTTCAAATTCGACGATAATTCGGGAGTATTTTCAAGAATGGTGGTCGCAAGAATTTTATGTTAAATTTTTAAAAAATAAAATTTTGGTTGATTAAAATTCGGAAAAGAGATATGTGACCCTTTTTTAAGATAAAATGATAAATAAAAATTAATTTTTGTCACCTAATATTACCTCTTAGACTACTGTGCATCTATGCCGGCAGTTCTTTTTTTAGCTCCAATTAGCGCAATTTCGGTAGATGACAAGTATATTGAATTTCGCATTGTAACATTTGGGCGATGTTACCGGAGTGCTTGGCAGTTTAATGGGTGTGATTTTCAGGTAAATAATAAATAAATAAATCTTTTACATAGATTTACACTACTTGTAGTCCTACCAGTTCGGCCAATGAAAATTTACCACATGCTTATTACTTAGCGGAGGCTCCTGGCAAGTACGAATGTTGTCATCATTATACGCAGAAGAATTGTACTGAAAGTATATTAGAAATGATATCTGAGCCTATAGACGAAATCTTTAATGATTTGACACGCGAAAAGTTGTACTGAAAATAATTCAAATTAAATATAATGAAAATTGTACTCCTTTGTTTTCTTATGAATTGATATTCAGATTCATGTTTTTTCATATAATGATTTTATTTTATATATCAAGCAAGTCAATTTAATCGATTTTGCTATATTCGACTCAGACTTATATTTTCCTTTACTTTCCTATTGTTATATATTGTAGCTTACATGCAGACATTTTACTTCCACAAAAGTTAACGTTTACATACGAGTATAGTATTGAAAATATAATTCATTTTTATTGGTTGGAGTGAGATAAATCAAATATTAAAGAAATGTTTTGGATCATGTGGAAACAGAATTTTTCGAGAATTGAGATGGGTTTAATAAAAAACTATTAGAAAGAATGCAGCACACGCGAGCTAACGACTTTCTGATGTAGACTTATCCAGCCATATATATATATATATATATATATATATATATATATATATATATATATATATATATATATATATATATATATATATATATATATATATATATTTCTCTCTCTCTCTCTCTCTCTCTCTCTCTCTCTCTCTCTCTCTCTCTCTCTCTCTCTCTCTCTCTCTCTCTCTCTCTCTCTCTCTCTCTCTCTCTCTCTCTCTCTCTCTCTCTCTCTCTCTCTCTCTCTCTCTCTCTCTCTCTCTCTCTCTCTCTCTCTCTCTCTCTCTCTCTCTCTCTCTCTCTCTCTCTCTCTCTCTCTCTCTCTCTCTCTCTCTCTCTCTCTCTCTCTCTCTCTCTCTCTCTCTCTCTCTCTCTCTCTCTCTCTCTCTCTCTCTCTCTCTCTCTCTCTCTCTCTCTCTCTCTCTCTCTCTCTCTCTCTCTCTCTCTCTCTCTCTCTCTCTCTCTCTCTCTCTCTCTCTCTCTCTCTCTCTCTCTCTCTCTCTCTCTCTCTCTCTCTCTCTCTCTCTCTCTCTCTCTCTCTCTCTCTCTCTCTCTCTCTCTCTCTCTCTCTCTCTCTCTCTCTCTCTCTCTCTCTCTCTCTCTCTCTCTCTCTATATATATATATATATATATATATATATATATATATATATATATATATAAATGGAAGTATGTATGTATATTCCCTATAAACTCGTGGCGATTGGATAAACAGAAAATTTTTTTTTAGATTTTTCTTTTTTTTTTTTGTTATCGTAAGTCAATGGGAATCAGTTTACTTAAAAACTATAAACATTTGAATGTTAAAAAAAGTGACTTTAAGTCATTTTGCTTACAGTATGTACATTAACATAACTAACACAAAGTAAGGTTTAATGCCTATTTTGAATATCATTTGGATGAAATCTTTAGAGCTGTCTACGACATGTATTAACGACCAGAGCCGCTGCTAAATTATTAACATGAGAAGCCAGTCGATCAACATTGTATTCCATTCATCCAGGTAGGCATAATGATTGATTTGTAAACAAGCAGTTTATTTTCGAGGCTGAGTTTACTACTTGGGCGAAGTAACCAGTTTAACATTTTGAGTTTAGCGTAGCAAACTGCTGCGGTTTTTTGAATATGCTTACGCCAGGTGCCACGTCTTTCAAAGTTAAAACCCAAGTAGCATACATGATCAACATGAGGTATTACCGAATTTTTGAGCAAAACGAGCGGGCAGTTCCCTTGCCTCAATGAAAAAGTACAGTGACTAGACTTTTTGCTGTTGACTTTTATATTCCAGCGATTTGCCCAACGTTGAAAATCTTCAAGATAGTTTTGAATGTTAGATGAAGCTTCGTGTGGACAATTTGAGTTTGCAAGTATGGCCGCATCGTCAGCATATGTAGCCAGAAGCATGTTCTCATTTACTGGAACTGGCATATCAGCAGTATACAAAGTATAAAGGACAGGACCAAGCACACTGCCGTGTGGTACACCAGCAGCAATGCGGCGGATCCCTGAGCGCTCATCTTTCACATAGACTGAGAAGGCATGGTTAAGCAAATACGACTTCAAAAGAAGGAAGTGCGATGTAGGCAAATTAGATTTAATTTTGAATAGAAGGCTTGCTGTACATCAAGAAAAGGAGCACAGATTATATTTTTCTAATGAAGATAGAGTACAGCAACAACATTTGTTTCATTTGTTTGACAGTCACTTTTTCTTTTTTTTTTGTCAGTGTTTCATTCGTAAATAAATAAAATTGTAAGCGATCCACAGAAACTGAACAAGTTTAGGAGTCGCGGCTTCGACAAATGCGCGAAAGGTCATCCACATTGAATATACATATTAATGGGGTCGAGGAGTGCATGGAAAGGAGGCTGAGAAAAGTTGGTGTCAAAAGGTAGGGGGAAGAAGTGGTATGAGACGTGGTGGTTGGTGAAGAAGTGGTAGGGGAAGCGGTGGTAGGGAAGTGGCATGGTGATAGGAGAGGCAGGGGGAATGGCAGCAACGCGCTGGGTACCATTTAAGATAGAGGGATGAAATGTTGTATACGTGTTAATGGGATCGAAGGGGGGCAGGGGAAAAGGGGTGGAAAAGTAAGGAGAGGTAGGGGAAGAGGAATGCGGGAGGTTAAGGAGTGGTTTGGAGAAAGGGTGAAAGGGTGAAATGGACATGAGAAGAGGGGTGGGAGAATTGGAAGTCGAGTAAAAGGGCATGGGGAAGGTGGGAAGGTGGGGAAGGTGGGGCAGGGGGAAGGAGTGGCAGCTAGTCTTTAAATAAAAAATAAAAAAAATATATATAAACATATGTATATATGAATAAATGTGTGTAATTTATGTGGACCTTTATATTTAATAATTTATGATTTGAAGGCTCAAGGACCTTGAGCAGCCTGAAATTCATAAATTATATGAGTACTTTTTTTGAACCCTTCACACAGAGTGTGAATAGTATTATAATTAAATCACAATGTATTAAAAGAAGCATCGGAGATCCCATAAAGTATATCTATTCGTGATCAGCACGACAGAGCGAGTCGATCTAGCCATATCCGTTTGTCTGTCTGTGAGTTTATCTGCTCCTTACTCCGCCAATTTTTGAAATATTGGCTTAAAAGTTGATATGGAGCCTTTGTATAACCACAAGCCACACAAGTATTAAAACGACCTCGATTTACCCACTAGAAAATATGACACTTATACAAAACACTGTTTTTTTTTTATTGTATCGAACATGTTTCAATTAAAGTAATTATTTTTTAAAATAATTATTTTACAACATGCAAAAGGTGAAACCAATTAATAATAGATGATATTGCATACACTTGTAAATTTGTATCAGTAAACAGTTGAGGCCTCGATAGCTCAACTGTCGAGCGTGCTATTTTGCAATCAACCCCTAAAGCTTGACACCCCTGCCCACAAAAAGTTTCTTTACATTTTAATTAAAGTTCTTATATTTCTTTCCAATCAATTCATGCGCAACAAAATTATCCACAACTCTATCCATCCTATCCGCAATCATCAAAAAGGCGAAATGAATGCCAAATTCACGTGTGAATAAATTTGATTCAGTTTATTCAAAATTTTTAAATCTTAGTATAGTTAAATCTAAACTGTATAGCTAATCGACCATACAAGATTTTGTCAATAAGAATTTAACTCAGATAATTGTATGGCATATATATATTTCTATCTTTTTATAGATATCCTCCCAAGACTGCATTTTGAAGCCGCCCTACTTTTATGTCTACTGTCTACTTCTTGCTAATGTTATTACAAAAAATTTTTCTTTACACATTTTTTTCGCCAACAAGTTTTTAACATTCTATTTTCTGGATTTTATACTCTGTACCCAAAGGAACAGACAGAGGGAGGAGTAGTATACGCCATAAAGAATATACGATATATTCTTGATCATCATCGTAAAGTAAGTCGATTTAATTAAGACAACAGATCGCAGGAACTTAAACGCAAGAGGCTTAAGATTTAATTTATTTTTAATTGTTATGTAGCACAATTAAATATTTGTCTGCATAGGTCTACATAAGCCATTGTACAGACACTGCTTCATTCTTACTTTTTTTTTTGTATTATTATTCATACTGTGGTTGAAATTCAATCATTATAGCGACAATACAAAACCATTCAGTACCATTTCATAATGCTGAGAGCGTTGCGTATGAACAACATGTTGGGCTCTTGTCTGCTCCTTTAATGCTGAGAGCGTTATTGTCATACCCAAAATGTTAGACTCAACATATTACGGTCGCGACAACACACTCAAAGAAATATTGATTTCTTCAAAATTTTATTAACAACATTATAAAGCTATGTTCTCAACTGATGCTCGCCAACATGTTGACAAATCCGCCTGTTGCGTATTTCTATGGCGTCACACACTTTGACTTTTTTGTTGTAATATTTTAACAAATTAAGCGAACTGAAATAAGGAGACAGCTAAAAGGTCTTTGTAATTGTGTGGCCGAGGACGTTACCTGAATTTTACCTACCTTAGACGCAATACTTTAGAAAAAATATTAAAAACATACATCCCTACTCCTCTTCACAAAGTGTCCAACAAAAAAAAAAAATAATAAAAATAAAAATAAACAAATAAGTTGGATTTAACGGGGTTTAAAAGGGTGTGAACGTTTGCACTTTCTTATTTATATATGGATTTATATCGTTTATCTTGTTTTTTCAAACATAGTTGTATCGATTGACTTAAACGTGTTATTGCCTCCTAGTTTTTAAGATAATATGTGCCTAAAAGTATACTGTGCCTAAAAGTACTGCCTAAAGTATATAAGTATATAAGAGTTCGCATTTTTAAAGCTGGAAAAAAAACTGCACACCTGTTTCTTTTGGCAATCGGTTTCGCGGTCCAAACTAGTATGCTTTGGTAAGTCTTTTTTTTCGTTTAGATAATTAGCACCAATTTAGCAACATCTGTTAAGTTCATTTCGACGTCATGGAAAAGAACAATGTACATAGATCTCTTCAGTTAATTCTGAAGCGTGAAGCATTAAGAAGTTGTGAATATTTCAATGTATCACTTTTACAACTGCAAGCTACAATATGAAATCGTCAAAGAATTTTGCCACGAGCTGGCTTATCATGATACTTATCAATTTTAAGAATTGTCGGGGCGCAGCATTTTTTCCGACGAATAGTGCATATGGTGTAAAAACAAAATCATATACCTACATAAAAGAATGAAACTAAATATTCGTTTTATTTATTTATTTATTTTTTCACAGATATTTGCTGCAATTGCAGTGCCTCTTGATCTGTCACCATTCAATGTGTTTATTTCTTATAATTTCGAGGCAAATTACAACTTACCTGCGATTTGGGACGTTCCAAAAATACTTGTGAGTATTAAGAATTTGAAAATGTTCATTGCGGAATTATTTTTATGGTAAAAATATTCTGCAATACTTGCTCGTTAAGAATATATGTATCTGTTATATCGTGATAGTGGAAAAGGTGCCAAAGAGCAACAAATATACTATAAATAAAGCCTCATATTTCGGCAGTTAAAATATTTGTCGAGTTTAGAAAATCTTCTTATTATGTCGTAGAACGATATCTAACTAAAAAAATTACTTAGCAGCCATATAGCAGGCTTATAGACAGTTTTATCATATACTATCTAGCAGGGGATGGGGTTGTTCACAGAAGTCAAGAGTAGTGGGAAAATTTATTGTTTGCTATTCACTTGGGAATGGCCAAAAACGATTAGTCATGTATGCCCTGGAGCCCTGGTGCACTCACCGCAAAAACTTCAACCAGTGAAGACACACAAAGTTCGAGATTGCGAACGAATATTCGTTAGAAAGACCTGTCGTTGGAAAGAAGTCTGGCACGACCTCCGCAAACGTAGTATTAACAATTAACTGGCACAAACACGCACTAGACTCTAACGGCCGGTGCGCCTTCCTATATGCTGCCATAACCGATAAACGGTTGTAGCGCCACATAAGTAAGCAAGTAAGTATATTACTAGCCTGATTAGTGTTGGTATATGGACAAAAACGCACGCACGGTCAAATTTTTGGAAAGACACGAACCAACCCGAGTCCGCAGTTAGTGATTACTAACACGCAATGTAACTTCCATCAATTCGCAGGAAACATATTACAATGAATCGTACTTCAAAAAAGAATAAGAAAACAAGTAATAACCCAAAAAATAATCGGAAACCTTTATTCGACATCTAACATTTACGATTCAAACGAGATATCATTTAAATGGACGCCTCTTGTAAACCGCTTGAATGTTGGTTTCAAGGTCATCCAAAGCTTTGGGACCGTTGCTGAAAACAAGCATAACACAACCCTAAGAAAATAATCTAATGGTATTCAATCACACGATCTTGGTGATCAGTTGGGAAAAAAGCAAATCAATTAACTTTTGGCGTAATAAATCTCTTATTCTAAATAAAAGTAGTCCCCATCGATTTCATCAAATTTAGTAGTCCCCATCATTCCCATAAAATTCTTATATCATGACGCTATCTGCAGAACGGCGTGGCACGGATTAATTTTGGTCGGGTTCAACACTGGCTGCTCGTGCACACACATAACACGATGTATCACATCGTGCACACACATAACACGATGTGATACGACAAAAAGTACAGCCGGCACCCACCACCAGTTGGGGACCGTGATCGTAACGATCATACGGGGGGATGTACATACATCAACTTTATTTTTTATGCTGATTAAGAATATGTTTATGTTGTCTACCACGACTTCTTTTGGCTGTTATATACATTTGCACAAATAAATAAATCCCTTTAACCTATAGGTACAGAATATACAAAGCACCTCACGTCAAAAAAAAAAAAAAAAAAAATCCTGGCAAAACACACAAACTATTCTTTATCTTTTAACTTTACTTTTGTTTTAATATTAAAAGAATTACAATATAATTTTTATCACATATTTTATAGAAGGGTGAAGAAGAGAGCAAGAGCTATAAAGGTGTTGCTACCGACTGCACTAACTGTACAGACATTATGCAAACTTCTAAGACTATTCCCATTGAATGTACAACAGTGCCAAACACAAATGCAACTCAGTCAATTGAACGCAGTAAAAGGTCTCTGCTAAGTCGTATCGACTTCTATCATATACTAAGCGATAAATTTCAAAGGTAAGGTATATACATATATACAATTTTATTATAATGGTAAAAAAATGCATTAATCTTACAGATTGGGCCTGAATGGCGAGGATTGCCTATTGCGTTTAATTTGCGAGATAAATGCTTCCGATTTGAGCGATGTAAATGGTGTGCTGGGCAGCATAATGCGTGTGATATTCAGGTTGTAGTCTAAAACAGAGCTCGGCTTATTTTGTATTAACTTGGTTAAATAATTTGCTTTTTGTATTAGTCCAAGCGCTTCAGCGGATGAGAATTTATCGGTTGCATACTATGAAGCGGAGCGTCAAGGCAGACACAATGAGTGTGAACACTACAAGGCAAATTGCGGAGAGGGTATTTTGGAGATGTTTTCTTTCACTGTTGGTGAAATAATGAGTGAAATCACTGAAAATATGATTTGAATAATGAAATAATTGAACTACTCATAAAAAAAATGTCTTGTAATAGTATTTAGGTACATATTTTGATATAAAAGATAAACATGGCTTAATGTACATGGTATATACTGATTTATTTTACACTGCTCTTAGCTAGTGTGACAGAAGAAACATATACATAGGTAAGTACAATACTTACATATAAGATACAGTGTATATCTCATTCACATAGCAAAATTTCTTTATTTGTTGTATTAATTAGCATCCGTTTAATGTTAAGTGCACTAGATGCGTATTAAAGTGCTCAGTTAAAGATAGAACGTGCGCTCGTTAAGATCAAATTATCTAGAACATTTTCCATTTCGAAGAGCAGAAAAATGCAGCTCCACAAATATCTGCATATATCACATATTCTATTAACATTTTGTGCTTCAATTGATTGTGCATTGTTTCTCCCGGCTAGTAGTACCTATGGTGTGAGTGTTATTTAAAAGATACGCTATATTTAAATACATAATATAAATTTAATTTTCATTCAGGTATTTGCAGCAATAGCTGTGCCACTAGATTTGCCACACCGCAATGTATTTGTATCTTATAATTTTGAAGCGAATTATAATATGCCCGAATTATGGGGCATACCGCCAGTATATGTGAGTTTGACCTACATACTCGTATTTATACAAGCACTTCATTTGAATCAAATATTTATTTATTGGTGGAAATTCAAAGCTTATTTGAGCAAAATTATCACTTTGATATTAATAGTGCTATTAACAAGTTCGTTTGTGTAAATGACATGCTTTCGATCGATTTTATTCAAACATAAACTTTTGAGATTTTTTTAGAACGGTGCTGAGGATGATGATGAATTCTCTGTATCACGGAAAATAACATGTCCAAATTGTACAGCATCCATTAAAGTTACTGAGCAGGAAACAACCAGTTATGAAGCGACCACAACGGACTTGCCATCATTAAGTTTGGAGGAGACCACAGTACAGGAGCCTGTGCCTACAAAGCCACTTAAACGTCAAAGCAGATCGCTTATAAGTCGACAAAATTTCTATAAAATAATCAGGGATAAATTAAGAAGGTATTAAAAAATGTTGTTTAAAAGATGTAGCCAAATTTGAACCTAGTCAATACATAATATTTTAGAAGTGGCTTTAATGATGTCGCTTGTTTGCTGCGTTTGATTTGTGAAGCACAGTCTTCGGATTTAGGTTACATTAATGGAGTAATAGGCAGCCTATTACATATAATGTTTACGTAAGTTATTTCCTTTTATTTGGTTTTGCTTCACCAATTATAAAAAAAGTCTTTATTCAGTCCCAGCAGCTCGGAAAGTGAAGGTTTGCCGCTTGCATATTATCAAGCGGAGCACGATGGCATACACGATCAATGTGAGCATTATGAAAGTGAATGTCAGGAGAGTGTACTAGATCTCATATCGGTGCCGTTTGATAAAATATTAGATCAGATTCAAAGCAAATTGTTATAAGTTGACTATTTACAATAATAAAAGAGACAAGAACAAATGATAATGAATAAGTGGAGTGAAACAAATAAATATAAACAAGCGTAAAAATAAACGAGTATATTTTGAACGCTTTAATGCAGAAGTTTTCGCCATTTGTAAGTATGTTTTGAATGGAACAGTGCTACGAAATAAAATAATCGATGTACTTTTAAAGCGACATAGTGAAGGTGGTATGTTTCGAGCTGTCAATCGTTTAACAACATTTAAGAAATCTTTTATATCTTTTTAAAGTATCGCAAGTAATATTTTGATTATAAATTAATTGTATGTCTTGCATATTATAAAACTTCAACTTATTTTAGACTTATCAACGGTTATGGAAAGTAGAAGAATATATCTTCAATTTTCGTAAATAATATGAGTTTTCTTGTACTTTATTTTCAGACAAATTTTGAAACAGGGTGATACAGATTTACATATAAAACAAGAAAAAACTTTAAATTCTATGGAATAGAAGCTTTAACACTCTTCATACTTACCCTTTTTACCCTTGAAGGGACGTTTAGTATTACCAACTTTTAATATATTTAAATTTATTCATATCTAAAGCTACTAATATTACTATATAAAGAGAGAGAAATTTGTCGTATCTCAACCACATTTTGAAGCAGTTTGATGAGATTTGGTACATATATATGCAAAGGACACCGACAGAAATATGGTTTACTGGAAAAGTATGGAGTGTCGCACCTTCTTTATAAAGGAAGAACAAAATTCGTCATATCTCAGTAACTATTTGAGGCTGGTGAATGAGATTTGGTAGGTACATACATATATAAAAGACACCGGGAGTAAAGATCCGGTGCCATGTCATATAAACCATAAACAATAATAACTAAATTCGTCATATCTAAGTAACTATATATTTAAGGCAGATTGATTTCACGTGGTACATATTTAAAAAAAATTTACGGTGTCTCGCTTTGTTACTTACTCATTTTGTGGAAGTGTGCGCATACATCATTTCGGGAGGCAGCTAAAATGTACAGGGAGAAAAAAGTTTCAACAGGAAACAGGCCGATGCCATGCCCGTCAGATGAAAGAAGAACCAAATGCGTTATAACTCAGCAAATATTTGGCATAAATAAATGAAGTTTGGTACATATGCAAGAAAAATGATCTACTAGCAAAATAGACGTTGCCACGCCTCCTTATAAACAAAAAAAAAAACATAGTGGAAGCGCACGCCTGAAATTCTAACTGAAATTGATTATTTTTATCTTTATACTGAGTGTGAATAGCATTATTATTTAGTCACAATATTTGCAACGTCTTAAAGGAAGGTACGGAGACTTCATAAAGTCTATACCTATATACGTGATCAGCACGACGAGACAAGTCGATGTAACCATGTCCGTCCGTCTGTTGTAATATTATTTTTTGGTACAAATTTTTCTCATCGGTGCTGTCTCAATTGCATGAGTACCCATAATGTTTTGGTACTGAAATGAAACTAAGTAAGTTTCTTAAAGAACTATTCTGAATTTTGTACTTATTCTTACGTTTTTCACAATTTATTTTTTTAAAGAATATGATTCCTAAAGCCCTTTAACAAAATCATAACAAAAGTATCACAATACAATTTTAGCTTTTTATTTTTGTTCTGACATACTTAACAAGCGATTACGGTAATTGGCTAAAGAAGAACTCCTTTATAACGGTTAAAATTGCAACAAATTACAAACTAGAGTGGGTTACTGGAAAGTACGGAATCACTTTAACACCGTGTCTTCTATAATTAAACGAATGCTTACGAAACTTTAAGAAGAAATGCTCCGTAAAGGGTAGTTAATTGGTTACGAGTAGTAAAACGAGTTTAAAAACTGCCAATTTCAAAACAAAAGCAATCCAAGCTACGCACACTGGTTCAAAAACTTTTTACGTTGCACATTGGGCGGAACGGCTTTTTTTTTGGCAAAAACTCCAATTTTAAAGCTAGAAACTTGAAATTTGGGAATTTGCGGCTCATATTATTTGTGAATTTTGAATTAATTTTTTTTAGCGCTGCAACCACGCCTTCCCCGCCGCCCACATAAAAGAACTGAACATTAAATATAAAAATGCATGTTAAATCGAAACATAATTTTATTTTCATTTTTTTTTAAGTGATAATTTATTTTCCAAAAAGAATTAATTAGTGGAAATCTATTGTGAAAAACAGAAGTTATTTTTATTGAAATATCCATAATTATTACAAAAATATTATTGTAATGCCTTGATAAAGTAATATTTTAAAGTTATATAACATTAATTTTTATTAAAATAAATTTTCTACTTCTAGATCAAAATCAAAATGTTCTTTACTTTCAAACTCGTCTTCATCTCCATATGACCGATCTGCAACTTCAAATGTTGGTAACTTTAAAAGTGCAATAACTTCTTTTGGCAGTTTGTGTGCTTTTGAAGTCTTTCTAGAAGCGATGCTTGATTAATAAGGATCAGAAGAATCCAAAGCACGGTGGAATACGTCTGTTAAGTTGTTGAGTCGGCTATTTTTCCTGGCATGTAATATTCTATCACGCTTATAGTATTTGTTGTGAGCCTCAGATGCGTTTTCGCCTAAGCAACCAACAGGAAGTACAGATGACTCAATAATCTGTGCACCGTGAACTAAAATTTTGTGGACTGTAGCGGTCATTGGGTACCACGGATATTTCGTCAAATGCAAACGAAGTGTCTCTTCACAAAATTTTTCGAATTTTTTTCGACAAATTGCATATTCGCATGATATAACTATTAAAATTGTATATAGTTCGTTTAATAGCTCTTCATCGATTTACAATATAGAGGCAAATAATGGAACATTTGAAAATGACCATTGCGCCGTATTGCCATCGTTAGAATTTCCAGAACCATTCTGGCTTGGTTGGTTTATATGTAACCCCATTTTAGACCAAAGATTGTTTTTAATGTCCTTTTTGCGTATCAGCATTGTGTCTTTGTCAGAATCCGTACTGATTCGCCATTTCTATATGCAGAACGCAATCCAAAAACCGAATCCATGCGTAGTGAAAAGTATTCGGTTTTGGCTTGAACTGTTGACGTCCGTTTCTTTTAAAAAGTCCTTTGGGCTAGCACCGTAAATTTGACATGATTGTGTTGATTTAGTGCCTGCTAAAGTATTTAACACCTTTCCATCGACGAGCGTCATGTGTAAGTCGAAGACAACTTCTACATTCCTTTGGTCCGTCTCATAAAAAAATGGCTTTAGGTGTTTTATTTGAGCATCTAAAAGTGCTTTTGAATTCAAAATGTGATCCCGACTTTCTTTAGTGAACTCTATTTTTAGCGGCCTGCAATATTTAACGGATTGTGGGTACCGGTTTCTCCAAATAATTCGCCCATGTTGATCCACAATTTGGAGTGGAATTATTGTTGTAACAAATAAAGATTGGTCCAGTCTATTTGGTTCGGGTTCATTAAATTTTTGTTTATAAACGCTCTGGCCGGTTGAGCCACAAAAACCATAGCTTACTGTTAGCTTTAATTTGTTTATATCAATAAATTGTTTAAGTACTGGCTTTTGATATAAAATTATCCGAGATGCAATATGGTCAAGTAAGTTCTGCAGCGGCACTTCGGCAACAGTTTCTGAGACGCTTTTATCTATAGGTCGGCACTTCACCTTTTTGAATCCAACTGTATCTTATATTATATTGAGGTTAGATTCGACAAAATTATGATTTATTAATAACATTGAAAACATAACGAAACAAAAGCACATAACTTGATGTATATTTTCCATTTTAAAGTATTTCATTTTGTCAAACCGTTTAAAAATGCGAGATTGTCAAATATTTACAAATTTTGCAATCAGACCGCATGCAGACACCGCGTGGCACAAAAAGCTGACTTTGAAGGGCTGGCGTAAAACGAGGGGAGCATAATAAAATATAAATTAGATATTTTCAATGAGGAGGGACAATTATTTACTGGAATACATATTATAACCATAAAAATATTTAAAAACAATTTTTTTGGGTTTATGCCAAAAAAAAAGCCGATTCCGCCCAATGTGCGTTGGATAAAACTCTGAACCGTTTAAGATTGTGAACCACTTAAGATTGTGAAGGTGTGCTTGTTTGTTGGATTAGGAATTGCAAACAGTTAGATAATGTCTACATGCTACAGGCTGAACAAATTTTTCGTAATAATCTACATACATATCATATAGTATTACTCATTCCCTTTAAAATAAGCTATGGATGGTATCGTAGAATGTTTCTTTCAAAAAATGATGCACATTGTAAGATGGCGAGATGTGATTTGAAGCACATACTGAGTTCAACAAATCCTTTTATATGATTTATCGCATCACGTCATCTTAAAATATCCATAACTTTTCAAACAAACATTGTACGATACCGTTTTCAAGAAGAAGAGTAGTACTATATAATGTAGTGTGTAGACACTGATGATGACGTGATGGTGTCCCGAATGCGAATTCATGTTGTATGCAGAAATTTAATTGAAAATAATCCTCAGATGTCCAACAACAATCACAATTCGTTTATTACTGATCTGTATTATTATTTAAACGAAGTAGCTGACTTTTGGCCAGAATTATTTATTTATTTATAATGAATTTATTTAAAATGAATATATTCTATATTTACTTAAATTTAATTACTTTCGAAAATGGTTGAAAGGTACAGACACGTATACTGTGAATTTTTGACTAATAAATCCTCTACTTCCTTATCCATATCAATAAAATCCGACTTCGCTATTTGATACTTCCTGCTTAATGTAATTACTTCCTACCTACAACCATCTTCTGTTCTCCTTACATGATATCATTGGTGTTTGGCTGCATCCTTTGTATATTGTGTATTGATTATTCTTTGGTTTTTTTCTGACTGAAATGCAAAAGGTCACACTCTTTGTCACCTGTTTTTGAGTATATAAAGTATTTTCGGTAGCAACAATTTTTGGTTATCTGAGTACTCGATGAAAAATAGTTCGTGCGTAAAATTTTTGATTGTGGTTTGACAGCGTTTTTTTATATGAAGTTTCTCAGTAATGAGCTTAAGCTAAAAAGAGTTATACTATTAACAAAAAAAAATCTAATTTTGTCCAATGCAATGTAGTTTTGAACCATTGTGCAACGTAAATATTTTTTCTTATTATTATTGCTTGGGTCAGGTTAAGTTGGCCCACTCATTATATACATACATACGTATGTACGTTGATAGAATCTTTTAATTATAAACACTTTTATTACATTCATTAAAAAGTCTAACTGGAAGAGAAACTGCACAAGTTGCTTATTTTGCGAAAGTATTCTATTGCGTTTTCTCTTTGGTGCTGTAGGAAATGGCTTCTTCGAAATGATCACAAATTTGAACTAAAAATAGATTGCAACTGCAATCAGCTTGTTTTGACTTTGGTTTCAATGCTTGAGAATGTCAACATCATGCGAAACGAATAGTTTACGTAGTTTATTATTAGCTGGAAATAGCTTATACTTGGTAAATACAAATACTGATGTACGTAATTACTTACAGAATACGATTTTGTCAATTTTCAGGAATTCTATTTTTGGATACCAGCTTTGAAACTCGGTACTTGGAAACATTAATTCATTCAATTGAAGAGACTTCCTATTTTGAATTAGCGCTGTATTATTTGATTTCAAGCTAAATACATACATATATTCTGTCTAAAATGTATATTAGAAACTGTTTTCATTTAACTCAATCTACCTACAGTATATCAAAGATATATTTTTAGATAAGATACATTTGTATCTCATGAACTTTGCTTCACAACTTCACTGCTGACCTATATTATTTAGTAGTATATACAAAAGTTTTGTGTGCGTTATTTAAAAATATTAATTAACAACTTTTACTTTTCAACAAAAAACAACGCACAGTCATCTAAAGACAATTTCTGCATTTCATATAATTTGATTAACACTTTTTTTTAGCAGAATCGATTTGTTCTGCGGTTTATTGGTCTACATGAATAGAAATTGGAAGAAGTTTAAATCAGACCAATTTTCCAAAAAACAATTCAGTTGAAGTTTGAATGCGTTAGAGTTTAAAACAGAATTAAAAATGTATGCAGCCAGAATTCAGATAGCTGTCAGTGTATGGATACTACTAATGACTAGACACTATATAAGAGCAACATTGGTCTATCCAGGTGGATTCGTCGGTGTAAGTAATTCAAATGTGAATACATGGTTGAACAAATTTGAATAAAATTTTATTGCAGTTGTTTTTTGCTATTGCAGTACCGCTGGATCACCCGTATAATCATGCCTTTCTCTCCTATAACTTTGAGGCATGTAATACGTTGCCAACGACCTGGTTCGAGCCGCAAAAGAAGGTAAGTTGTATATAAGTTTTTATATTTTAACGTCTAAAATTCATACTTGTAAATGTAATTACATAATACAATTTCAGGGTGATGTAGATACCATTACCGATGATCTAATTGAAGATGTGTTACTGGCAAAGGATTGCAGCAATTGCACACAACAGCTAAACGAAGTTGCGCCTGAAAATGTTGCAGCAAAGAAGCAGAAGGAGGATGAAAATACGGATACAGCTGCCAAACGACGCATTGACCGATCACTGCTCTCACGTACTACATTCTATGAGATTTTAAAGCATAAATTGCAAGAGTAAGAAGCTACAGCATACATCTTTTAGTCTTTAGTTTATGCGTTCATTTTTATTATAGAAACGGCTTTGTGGGCGAGTCATGTCTGTTACTTTTGATTTGTGAGACAAATGCTTCGCAACTGGGTGACATCAACGGAGTTTTGGGTAATCTCATACATATTATCTTTAGTCCAAGCAGTTCCATGCATGAAGCATTGCCGGAACACTACTATATAGCGGAATGGCATGGGAAAAAACACGATGATTGCACACGGTACGAGCCTGCATGTCCACACGGAGTTTTAGATGTAATATCAAAACCATTGTCGGTATTTTTCGATCAAATGTTGACAAATGAAATTTAAAACAAACGAAATAATGCAAACTTTTATTTAAGTATTTTTCATGAAATTCTTAAGTGCCCACCAAGGACAATTTTGAACGTAGGTGCGTGTGTTGCGACAATTTTTGTTGCTGCTAACCCAAGCATTCTTGGGGCAATATTTTATTAGCCGGAAGTAGGCGCACAGGCTATAGAAAAGTGCATGACGATCGCATGCAGCACTCTGTTTGCTTAACTGCATCAGTTCTGCATATTTTAGATGTACCATAGGTGCACAATCGGCGAATCCACGTTGATAGGACTCGACTAGCGGCTTTCTTGCAGTGCGCGACTGATGTTAAAAATGCAAGCGAGACGACACTATAGAGTAGAAGATGTATTTTTTAGATTTCTTTATATTTAATGGGTGTATATAAAAAAATTTCTGTCGCTGTTACTTACACTGAGCTGTGCGCCCGCTGTGCTGCACTCGCTGTTGTAGACGCTCCAATTGGGCACTGGTATATGACAGCAACTTGCTACATTCTATTATATACAGGAAGCAAAATACTTAAAGACTTAATATAGACTCTTACAACGAAATTGTATCTCAGAGATATAAATTGTATATATGTAAGTATCTTTTTATGCTTATATTAAACTTGCCTGAAATCCTTCGGGTGTACGTTTACAATCTGTTTTAGCTGTTTTTGTTATTCTTGTTGCAGTCAGTAGCGCCAGCAATATATTCAAACGCTTCATTTGACCGCTTGAAATATCCAAATGATTAACGTGCAATTAACAATATAATGTTTCACACATTTTAATATGGAATGTGGTAGATAAGCAAATGACATGCAAGCACTTTCAAACAACTTAAATGCTTGAGTATAAACTAACTGAGTAAAAACTTAAAGCGTGTTTAGAACGTATTTTAATTAGCTTGCAACAAATTAAAACTAAAATAAAATAAAATGTAAATATTCAGTGAAATAAGAAAATCAACGTCAACTTGTTTATGTACATGTTTACACCGACTTTTATAATTCTTAGCATAACAAAAAGGAAGAATTATTAAAGGAGCAGAAAACTCCACTGCAACCGAAAAAAAATACAAGAAAAACCTTTAGTTCGTTGGAACCTTCATTCACACGAAGTTTCAAGTTCTTGTACATAGCAAGTATAAAGAAAAAATAATAAAAATAAATATCTCTAAATGTTGGTGTAGCACGCACGTTAAGAATTAAGTGAGTCTTATCTACCTTATCAAATTTTAAATTCAGTTTTACTGTAATTTTTCATGAAAAATAACCAAAATGAGGAAGGCTACCAGTTAAAAGGGTGAATGAAACCTATTTGTGTATATATGAAGCGGCCGTAATAAGAAGATAAGTACCTATCGAAAATTTTTGCCTACAATACAAAAACCCAAAAGCGGGGTTATATGGGGCTACCCATAAAAGTGAGCGGTAGTAATATAATTTTAAAAACACCAACTGATGATCATTGACCTCTTTAGCTCATGACCAGCTGGTGCGACATCTAGCGTTGAGTTTAACAACAACTAGTTCGCTTGCTAGCCCTTATGTGAAATTGTATGGGCTTCCCCACCTTTCACATACATACATAGATTTTAGATTTATATTAATATTGGTGCTCCGCTACTATTGGTCTTAGCCTATAGCCTTCCTCGATAAATGAGCTATCTAACACTGAAAAAAATTTTCAAATCGGACCAGTAGTTCCTGAGGTTAGCGCGTTCAAGCAAACAAACAAACAAATAAACTCTTCAGCTTTACTAATATTTAGTATAGATTATTCAATTATCTATCTTTGAATAGTGTTATTGTTAATTAACGAAAATAAAATATGCAATATTCGTGCTATTCCACAAATTTTGTCAATAAATTGATTTAAATTACCTTTGATAATTATTTTAAATTGCGTTGTAAAATTTCGTTCAGTTTCGTGCATTTATACTAAATAAATGAGCCGATGCTTATTAATTGTTTGTTATTTATTTTTCTTTTTAACAAATATATAAAACTTTTGAACGCGTTGATTTTAAAAACATAAGCATCATGGTTAGCTTGCAAAGCGTATATCTGTATATCTTTGTTTTTTCATTAGATCTATGCATATTACTCGGACTGGTAACGGCCGATGTGGACTGTAGTCAGCGTCCGGATGCACATGTAAGCACCTGAATCATTTATAATACAACCTAATAAATAATAACTCTTTATTCATATCAAATATGATGCGATATAGTCCTACAAAAGTTGTTGTCATTTGCCACAATTGGATCTAAGTGCATATAGAGAAGCATGCGGACGTTATATATCCAATGATTTGCGTCCATCTCCAGTGAGTTTATGAGTGGTTTTAGTATAAATTTTAGCTATAATCAATTACAAATGCATTGCTCAGTGCATCTTTGAATGTATATTCAATGTTACAGAGGCTTGGAATGGCAACAGTTTGAATTTAACGAATACACGCACCATGGTGAGAAACGTCTTCGGTAATAATGAACAATTTGTAGATGCATATGTGGAAGGATTCCAGAACTGTACCAGCTCTGTGAATCCATTGCTAAAAAGAGACCGAGAGCGACGGCCACCGCACGGCATGGAAAATTGTTCTATCATGGCTACGATATATGGAATGTGTGCAAATAAATATGTATTTCTTAAATGCCCCTCGGTAAGTTGGCATAATACGACGGCGTGCAATCGATTGAAGGATTTTATGATGCACTGCAATACGAAGCAAGTAGCAGGAGTTAGAAATCGTGGATGAATGGGAGATAAGGACGATGGTTTGCGATTTATGAATTTTATCAATTTTATGTGATCTCGTGTTTAAGAAAAGCAAAAAATACAAAATTAGGCTTTATGTCATATTTTAATTGTCTATATGTACTTATGTATATGTATACAAGTTTATAATATAATCTTATAATCGACAATAAATCCAAGCTGTGTGATGTAAATGTTGAGAATAGAGTCGAAACTTCAGAGAACGATTTTTCAAAACATATCGGTTCTGCAAGGATTTGAGAATCCTCTTAACCGACAATGATATTGAACAAGCCGTGGTCATTTCTATAACAATATGCAACGAATCGAAATGCGCTTGTTAAAAAAATGGAAAAGTTGTCTATACAAAAGGATCTGATTCTAGCAAAGTTTTAAATGTGGTCAAATTCTTTAGTAAAACCATCTATGGAGATTGTACAAAAAAAAACAAGGAAATGTTAATAAAACTTTAAGATATACTGGACTATTCCGGTTTTTATTTTTGAAGAAATTTCGCAAAAATGATATCGATAAAATTGTAAAATTCAGGATAATTTTGCGAATTATAATTATTTGATCACTACGATTTTCCAGCATCCTTGCTAAAAAAAAAAATGGGTCAAATGGCCTAATTATGCTTGTGGTGGCAACCGCAATATTTAATATAAAACATCTGTCCAAGTTTGAAGTCTCTAGATCTTATAGTTCCTGAGATTTGTTGTCTCTTACATTCATTAGACGGATAGACGGATTTAGCTAAATCGACACATCATATCAGGTAGGTGATGCACTCCATTGTGAATACACTGAAGAGGCCGATTTCTGGCGTTGATCATGATCCTTACCGGCATATCAGCGGAAAAACCCACACAAAAAATTGCACAGTCAACGTCCCCACGTCAAACAATTTATCCATTTCTGGAGATAATAATGTCGACAAACCAGAATTATGGCATGTAGCGCCTTCCTATTGATGCCAAAGCCTTCGTTCATCGGGCGCCATTGATGGTGACTGTTGCATTTTCTACGTTTTTGAAGAGATATGGCTTGACGATGCAACCAGCATATAAACCGTACCAATCTGTACATTTTTCGGTGTGTGTCAGTAGGTGCAAGATCACCATTTGATTTTTGTTGCTTCAAATCCGACTATTTTACTTACTGACAATGCCTTTGAGGCAGAAGTGAGCCTCACTACTGAACAAACTATTGCGGTGAAAAAGTGGATCAACTTCCAACCATTCAAACGCCCAATTATTCAACACTTTGTAAATGAAGTTTTTGTGTGAAGATTTGACAAAAAAATCACGGCTTTTCGATAAACGATAAACTTTTTGAGTATTTCCATACTAAAAAATGAATGATTCAAAACCAAGCTATTGGGTGTCTTACGAACTGAAACCGGGAGACGTTGAAAGGCGATTTTCACTTGAGAGCAGCTGATTCAAAGGCAACAAAGAATGGGTTTTTTACATCGAATTGTGGTTGGGGATGAGAAATGGATATTCTACGATAACCACAAGAAGAATAACACTACGCTATGCTCGGTCAATCATTGCCATCGTCATCAACATTAACACCAAATTTGAATATGCATGGTTCAAAGGTCCAAAAGAGTGTTGTGTACTATGAGCTGCTACAACCTGGCGATTCCATTACGGGCGATCGGTGTAGGCTACAATTGATTCGTTTGAGCCGTGCATTACATGAAACTTTGCCGGAGTACGAGCTTCAATACCGCTTGGGGTGGGTATTTTGAACACCCTATATTTCGAACTGAAATATTAAACTTGTAATAAGAACTGAATAAATTGTATACTTTTTTTATATCATTTAGTCGTTATGGGCAATTAAAAAGCTGATTTTCAATGCAAGACCTAAAAATCATTATTTGGATTGCCAATTCTGGTTAACATTGCTTCGTTAGGCAATTTAAGAGAATATAATTTTTTCTATGCAAATATAAAGCATTTTTTCCATGCAAACACGGTATTCATGCATTCTTTTTTTTCGCTTTATTTCGTAGGGCCACTTATAATGAAAATCATATCGAATTTACCTTACGAATGGAACATACAAAAAGGCGGCCATGGCCTGTGTAAAAAGAATAGGAATCGGAAAACAAAAATGGAGGCTTCCATATTTCTAAAAATATAATAATAATAAGGCCTTTTGGAGCATTCTTGTTCCGACTGGGTTATGCTCAACGCTGTGTACGAGTATTATTAAAGTGTCCAGATTAACTTAGTAATCAAAGCAAAGATTGTGAATATTTATTATGAATATTTACTGTTCTTTGTTATATTCAAAATTTTTATTACTATACTTTCATGACATTTTTGTCAATTTCGTTTAGAAACATTCAATAGAAAATTTGTACCAAAATATCAACTGCAAAAAATATAAACAAATCAAAAATTGTGGTAAAAAAATGTTTTCAGTTTATATTTTAGTTATTGTGCTTTTGGCATTGCAAACAGTTAACGTAACATCTGAAGTTGAGGTAGACTGTTCGAAACTCGTTGAGGAGGCGGTAAATTACGCTATTAAAAAAAAAATAAAAAAAAAGTTATTTAACAAATGATATTTTGCAGACATTAAACTCATGCTGCAATAAACCACCTACGTACAACAGCATGTTTCGTAATATCCAAACAAAAGCAAAACCTGTGAAAACCTCTAACAAAGCGAATATAGTGACTACAGTGAAAACTACGGCGGTAAATTTAAGCAGTAGCATCTCAACAGCGCATCCACTAGTCTTAGGCTCCTCAACTACGACAACAGAACTCTCGACCACCAGCAGCAGCACCAGCACCAGCACCAGCAGCAGCAGCAGCAATCCTATTTTAGTATTCAAGACAGCAGGTGCATGTGATCACATACCGGAGAAAATTAATAAACGTGCCAATCCAGTAAGTGCGCTCTTACGATCTAAAATCTGTATTTTCTTAACTTTGCATTCCTTAGTGCTTTTACGATTGCGCTTTCAAAGCCTTGAAGCTTTTTGAGGGTAATCGCCTTAACATGCGCAACTTATATGACACTCTGGTTACTCTGAATAAGGGGGAAACAGATTATATTAAAGCGCTCCGTACAGGCTATTTCAAATGTCAATCCGTTGCTGAGAAATATCATCCGATAATCGAGGCGAGTACGGCAATCCTTCGATCAAACTGTTCGAACTTGGCTTACTTTTATTACAAATGTGCCGAAGTGGATGTGTTTATTAAATGTCCGAATACACTATGGCACATTTCTGTGGAGTGTGAAGACGCCCAGGAATCGTTGATAACATGCATGTCCCTGTTGGGCATTGAAAAAAATGTGAGAGAAATGGAACCGAAGAGTGATGGAGCTATGAGTTTCAAACATAGCTACGTATGCCTAATCATTATGGTTCTAGGTAGCCTATACAGTATTTAGAGATATATTGATGAAATGCGATACACGTGTAAATAATTTTGGTACAAATATTTAAAATTAATGAAAATAATTTGGCAAAGAGCAAGAATTTCAACATTGTTACAATAGATGAATACAAAAATGATAATGGACTTATGTAATATGGTATAAGTTTGGTAAAGAAAAATAAAACAAACAGTACAACTGCGAGATGTGTTTAAATGATTAAAGCAAAATAAATTACATATTCACTCAACCATGATTTTTAATGAGTGAAAAGTTAAAACAATTTCAAATTTTTTTTATTTCATACGAGGCATATCCAGAAAGTAAGTGTACTGAGGCTCTCACGGCCGAAGGGATTTTATTTTCATCATGTTGGCAACACTGACCAGTTCAACGAGACCAGTTCGAGGTCAGTACGTTGAGAACTGTCGACGCGACAACACGTTTCGTGAACAATGTCAATCTAGTCTCCCGCCAAGTGCGAAATACGCGGCGTCATCCGTTATATCATGTGGAAGGGAATACCTCCGTTAGAGATTTATAAAGAGGTGAAAACTGCAGCTATGAATAGTAAGAGTGTATACGAGTGGTGTCGCGGATTTAAAAACGGTCGTACGTCTGTGCATGATGATCAGAGGAGCGGAAGGCCTTCAATTGTGACTGACGAAATTATGGAAAAAATCGAAAATGCGCTCCGTGACGATCGCAGATTGACTGTGGATAAACTTTCTGATGTTTCCGCAAATATCCAGATATCTACTACTCGAAACAATCACAGAAACCCTCGGATATCGGAAACAGTCCGCGAGGTGGGTCCCAAATGGTTGGCGGTTCTGCTTGGAAGATTGGAAGAAAAGTGCAGCTGAGGGCCATCGCATGCTTGCGGAAGTTTATGTTCCAACTGATAAATCTGTAGGGTATGGGTTCGACTTTTCAAGCACTTTACAGCGTTGAAGACTTATTTTGGGCAGCAAATTGAATACAAAGAATTGTAGGCATTATTCGATAAAAAGCCGAGGCAAACGAAAGATAAGCTTCCAGAACTATTTGGAGTGACTCAACGAGCTGTTTCTGTACGATTGAAATCCATGGGAATGATTCAAGAGCAAGGCAATTGGGTGCTTTATGAACTGTATCCGAGAGACGTTGAAATGTGATTTTTCACTTGCCAGCAGCTCATTCCAGGGCAACAAAGAAATGGTTTTTAATGGATGGATAATCCACGATAACCCTAAAAATAACAAATACTACGCTATGCCTGGTCAAACCAAAGGCGAATATTCATGGGTCGAAAGGCCATATTGTACATCTGGTCAAAATGGTCTTGTGTACTAGAGTTTAGCGATATTTAACTACATGTGATTCAATCACGGCGACTGAAAAAATCACTGATATCATTTGCAACTCGATATTGCAATTCACGGCGTATGAACAATATATTATGCATGTAGTGTTAGCAGCACAATTAGTATCAGTATATCAAGGTGATGATATGCACGATATATTACTCATACGCCGTGAATTGTAATATCGAGTGGCAACTGATATCAGTGATTTTCAGTAGCCGTGATTCAATCACAGGCAGTTGACTATCGCTCAACTGATGTATCATTGTGGACGGTAGTCCACGCAAGTGACGAAAGCACAATTTCGAAATTCGATACGCGTAATATCGAAGTTTTTACTGGAAAGTCCGATCTAAACGTGTTATATGCCATTAAAATTGTATCATACACGAAGTGTTTACAGGCGAGTACTTCATATTTAATAAAGCTATTTAAGCACTTGTTTTGAATTCAATCTTTATGCTTCGTTGGCTTTTATCTCTGCTAGCATCTGGTTTCTTTCACTGAAGTGGAAAATGAAATGTTTCTTACTGATATTTTCTTCAGTTTTTTATATCCAATCCTCTCTAGAAATTGACAGTCAACTTTTGGAATCGAAAATCAAATCATCAACAGTTGACACTATAATAAATTCAAAACCGATGACATCCTGAAATACCATCTTCCCGCCTCAATTCCCAAGATTTTGTCAAGGAATACTTCTTCTGATACCGGAGCCCAATGATTGAGGCTATATCCAACTCTCTCCTCTTAATTTGTATGCCATTTTAAGCTAATCCTCTCCAGAAAATGCCACAAAAAAGGAGATATTCCAGAAACTGTTTTCTATAGTAGTCCCAAAGAATTGTAGTGAAGGTATGCCACTTGGTTAATCCTGGGAAGGATTATGCGCTGCAACCAATAATAGTTGGCACTAGAATATATACAATTCAGGTGACTATCTAAAATACCCTGTTCGCGACCTATTTCGCAAGATCTTTGCAGGGATCCCATATCTTGCTGCAGGAGCACAATGACTCCGACTATCTCTCACACTCTCGAATGGTTATTTGTACCATTTTAAGCCAATCCTCTCCAGGAAATGCCACCAAAAAGGAGATATTCCAGAAACTTATTGCGGTTTCCTGTAGTATGGAATTGGTCTTTAAGAATTCTAATGAAGATACGCCACTTAATAGCATGTTCCCTCCTCAATTCCCAAGATTTTTGTAAGGAGCTCATATCCTGATGTAGGTCCCACGCTATCGAATGGTTTCTTGTACCATTTTAAGTCAACCCTCTCTAGATAATGTCACTAGATATCGATTTGGTGGCACATATGGCTATCACGCTTGCATAGTAAAAAAAGAAATGGTACAAGAAATGATTCGATGGAGTGGGAGATAGTCGGAATCACTGGGTCCCGCAACAGGATATGGGCTCCTTACAAAGATCTTGGAAATTGCGGCGGAAACAGGGTATTTCAGATATTCAGATTTAAGAAGAAGATGAATAAAAGAAGAATAAAGATAAAATGTTTTTTTTTGCTTTTTATTTTAATAGTGATCGCAGTAGCAGTTGAAAAACGCGGTTATTTCCATATAGCAGTCACGATAATCTCTGCTCAAAAATCACTGACTAGCTCATCTATATTGTGTACTAGTATGAGCTGCTACAACCAGTGATTCGTCTGAATTACAAGAAAACGGCCAGATTACGAGCAAAGACATGTCGCAAAAACATGCCGCCGTATTCTTCGAACATGGTTTATTCTGATTACTGGTTTTTCCGACGGATGGATGATTTATGATTTGGCAGGTCATCGGTTCATTTCTTTAGCAGAAATCGAAAATTGGCTCCTAACTTGGATCGAGACATCTTTCGAGATGGAACTCGAAAGTTGTCTGAGTGGTGGGAAAACGTAGTAACCAGCGATAGAAAATATTTTAATTAACCTTTTTATTCATTTTGTTCCAAAAAAATAATTTGTGCTCGCAATACATATCGTCAATATTAGTACCGTAATATTTATGATATTGATATTACGATAATTAATATCGCCAATTTCAATGTTGTGATATTGCCAGTATCGATATTTTTTTTTTTTTAATTATCCCCAACCCTAGTTAACACAATTAAGGCGCTGTTAATACAGTTGGCCTCTCAGATTTCATTATTAGGTCTAGACAAAATTAATGTGAACGTATGCTTAATGGCAAATAATTACTAAATCAGAAAATTTAAATATGTCAAACATACATTTTTGCAAATTTATATTTAATTAAAGAAGTCTGTTTTCCGCTAATTCATCAAACCTTTTATGACTACAAAAGCACAGTCAACCAACCTTGCAAATCAGTTCAATCGAAACATGTATAGCCTGCAGATTTTTGCAATTTTATCGAGTTTATGTTTCAGCGCAACAATTGGCGAGATTGATTGCAATCAGCCAACGGATATAAAGGTTAATTTTCTCAACAATTTTAAAAATATATAAAGTTATATACAGTAAATAATAACTTAATTTTTGGCAATTAAGGCGCTACAAAACTGCTGCAACATGCCGATATTAAATTTTGATGCATTTAAAAAACCGTGCGGCATTTATCTTGGAAATACAGCTGTATCGATGACAGTAAGTCTTATAATTTCAATAAACTTAAATTACTTGAATGCACATTTCTAATTGCGATATTAATTTCAGTGTCTATTCGAATGCATGTTCAATTCGTATAAAGTTCTAAACGGCACCAAAGTGCACATAGAAAACGCTAGAAATATGCTTATTGCAGCAGTCGGAACAAATGAACAATTTATAAACACTTACATTCAAGGTTTTCACAACTGCACTGAGTATGTGGAGAAAAAAGTACAAAAGGTTGATCATAGAGCTGCAACCGTGCGTTGCTCTTCGGTTGCGGTTAGCTATGGCGTATGTGCCAGTAAATATGTTTACTTTAATTGTCCTTCAACAAGTTGGTCAAATACTGAGGTTTGCAATGAAGCAATAAGTTTTGCAAATAATTGTAAGACCAAGAAACATGAGCGGCCGCGATCCCACAATGTCAACAACGGTCGAAAGAACAAAAAAATGATTGGGCATTTAATATAATAAAATGAATTTAGTAATAGTAGGTTTTAATTCAAATTTTTAAATATTATAACCCATCATTAATCAAAGTTTGAATTAAATGTACCGAGACACGCAATTAAGTTCACCTTCGATTAACTACATATATCAAATATGTCTGTGCTATAAAAACGTAAAAGTTTTGTAACTCGTATTCAAAACAGTGAAATCCATAAACGTATTCAAATTCTTGGTTTTTACTGTTCTAATACAATTTTATGTTGCATTTAGTGCCGATGTAGTAAGAAATTTGATAAATTTGTAAGTAATTGTATCATTTCTAAAGGTATTTAACGTATTGTTCTATTTTTTTTAATGTCTAGGATTTAATAAAATGCTGTTGTTTACCATTTTTAAATTTTGATATATTCTATAAGAAATGCAGGAAATTTTTAGGTGCTAATTCAAGTCTTACACCGGTATGATTTGACTAAGGTACTAAGTGTATATATTGCATAATGTTTATTTAAAATAGTGTCTACTTGAATGCATATTCAATAGTTATGAAGTTCTAAATGGTACTGAGATGAATTACGACAGTGTTAATGCTTTTCTGGATGGTTTTCGAAATAGCACAGATTGCGCGACAAAGACAAGCAGCGATAGTAAATGCAAAAAATTGCTCAATGATAGCCAGTTGGTATGGACTATGTGCACAGAAAGTTGTTTACCAAAATTGTCCTGCAATTAGCTGGAGTGATACCAGCAACTGCCAGGAGGCTAGAGAATTTGCAGTTCATTGCAAGTCGAACAGCAGTATTAAACAGCGCGAAGGCTTATAATTTCTTTATAGTTTTTGTGTTTGTATAGTCTATTTGAAAGACTTGTATTGCTAAATAAAACGTTCACAATAAAAACTATCTATGAAGGCAAGTGACTTTTTGAATTTCAAATTATATTAAATTGATGGGATTCGTTGAAGTACCCAATCTGCATTATTTAGTTTGTGTTTGACAGCCATTGAAAGCAGTAATGAAAGGTAGAGAGACTGACAGAAAGCAGGTCGGTGCCAAAATTGACCTCAAACTAGAGATGAGCTAGTCAGTGATTTTTGAGTAGCAGTAATTATCGTGACTGCTACTTTCAAATCACCGCTGTAAAATGAAAAGCAAAACAAAAAAAAAAAAACTTATTTTATCTATTTATTAAACTAATTTCTCGTCAAATTTTACTTTAATATACTAATATAACTTTATGTTTAACAATAATTATATGAATAAAGGTGTATGTACATAAGTGACATTTTCTGGAGAGGATTCGCCTAAAATGCTACAAAAACCATTCCAAAGTGTCGGAAATAGTCGGAATCATTGGGCTCCCGGGACGGTATATGGACTAACAAAAATCTAGGGAATTGAGGCTGGAACATGCTATTTTAATTAGTCACTTGATTTTTTATATATTCCAAGTGGCATATCTTCACCACAATTCCTTGGGACTATTTCCAACCTGTAGGAAACAGCCATCAGTTTCTGGAATATCTTCTTTTTTGTGCTATTTTCTGGAGAGGACTAGCTTAAAATGGTACAAAAAACCATTCGAGAGTGTGGGAGATAGTCGGAATTGAGGCAAGAACTGGGTGTTTTAGGTAGTCACCAGATTTGTATATATTCTAGTGACAACTATTTTTGATTGCAGCGCCCATTCCAAAAACCCATTGGAACATGCCTATCCCACATAATCCTTCCCAGGATTGACCATGTGGCGTATCTTCATTACAATTCATTGAGACTAAATCCAAACTTCAGGAAACCGCCATCAGATTCTGGAATATCTTCTTTTTTGTGCCATTTTCTAGAGATGATTGGCTTAAAATGGCATAAAAATCTAGTGGAGATGGTTGGTTATAGTTTCAAGCATTGGGCTTCCATATCAGAAGAAGTATTCCTTAACAAAATCTTGGGAATTGGCGCGGGAAGATGGTATTACAAGAAGTCTGTTTTGGATTTATTTCAGTGCCAACTATAGCTGATTTCATTTCCAAATCAAAAAATTTACTGGATCATCTATTTTTTCACATAGTCCTTTCCAGGATTGATCAAGTGCCATATATTCACTACAATTTGTAAGGACTAAGGCAATACTAAGTGAAACCGCAATTGTATGCTAGAATTCTGTTTTCATGTTATTTTCTTGAGAGGATTGGATAAAAAAATCAAGAAAATAGAAAGAGACATTTAATTAAAGATAAAAGCCTACTAACCATAAAGACTGAATTCAAAACAAGTGCCTTAATAGCTTTATAAAATATGCCTGTAAACACTACGTGTATGAGACAACATATCAGTTGAGTGATATAGTCAAGTGCCTGTGATTCAATCACGGCGACTGAAAATCACTAATATCAGTTGCCACTTGATATTGTAATTCACGGCGTATCAGTAATATTGATACATTTTGTGCTGCTAACACTAAATGCATGATATATTACTCATACGCCGTAAATGATAAATGATAGTATCACTAAGTAGAGAATAGTAATAGAGAAACCATCTCATATAAAGACTTTGTCACTTCAAATTTCTTCTGCGACAGGTCCCATGCTCTCACAATTGTGAAAGAAAGAGAGCAATTGCTGACTCAACGAGCATTGCTGGTCCCAGAGAGAGTCGCATGTGTTCGGATTTGTATTCGTCACATCTTTACATGCGCTGGTCGGTCGCCGCTAACGCATTTTGTTTTCATTTCTTTAGCAAGTGTACGTATGTATGTATGCATTTAACAGGCTTTTTTGGACATTTATTTAATTATTAACATCAGCGACTGGAAATCACTAATATCAGTTGCCACTTGATATTGTAATTCACGGCGTATCAGTAATATATCTGCATGATTGCTTAAAATTAACATTAACATATTGTAGTTGACAGGAGTTTATAGAAAATGCGGCTCCAGGTGCCGTTGTCATTGCTAACGAATATGGCTGGATAACGTCTGCTGAATTCGTTAAGTATATGACTTATCGAGCACGCCGACATATTAAAAAGTCGACGATTCTATTGGTTTTGGACAAACGCAAGGACTGTGCTATCTGGGCCCGTTTAAGAAGATGTACGGTAGTTCGAACGTGCTATACGTTGTACCAATTTATAATAAATGCTTCGATTTTACTGCAATGCCATGTAATATCATAAATTCGTTCTGAGACATAGGTATTTTTTCACATAATCCGAATAGATTCATCACCGCAGATTTCTTGGCGTCTGACCTAAGTAGTGAAAACCAATGCTCTGATGACGATGATGGTGGTCGCATTAATTATAGTGTATCTACTAATAATTTTCGATGATGAACACAATACAGCTGGACTTGAAGAAGTAACAACTTCTGTTTCTCAAATTGTCAGCATATCTGGTGCATCACTTAGTGAATTAGAAACGTAGCCGGAAAAAACTTCATGTCGGAAAAATTACTATCAGAGGTAGTTAGCTAAACTACAAATAGAACGTTTTAGATAAAAGAAGTATATATTTTTGAGAAAGTTATGATCCAAAAACTCGAACTGAATGATTTGTATACGTAATACTATAAGAACTACTGCACATGTCGATAGGAGTTTGCCTACTTTTTAGTTTTTTTTGCTATAATATTGTATATGTTGAGAGTAAATGTGTAGTGAATATAATAACAATTACTCCAAATTATTTAGCAATGTAAAACCTTCGGATTATGCATTAAATTAAATATAATATTTTATTAGTTATGTGATTATTATGGTTAAATGTAGCATATCTAAAATACGATTCGAAATTTTATTCTCTTTAATTAAATGAAGAAATTAATATGATTAGTGTCCCATATAAATATCACTGGAATTACGCACCATACATTCAGTATACCTACATAGCGAAAATGTTAAGTTGGTTAATTATACTTTTTTCGATTTTACGCTGCTCACAGGCAGCTGTGGATTGTAATAATAGACCAGATATGCGAGTAAGTGTCATATTTATAAGCATCTATAGCAATTTAATGTCAGTTATTTTATCAATAGGCCACACAGAATTGCTGCACCATGCCAAAAATAAATTTTGAAGCCTTTAATGATCAATGCGGAAGATACATGTCCTCAGGCATTAGAAATCCATCGCCCGTGAGTATCTGTATATATGTATAGTAGTTTTAAAATTAAATTTTTAATAAAATTGCAATTTAGTGTTTCTTCGAATGCGTTTACAATGCGACAAATGTGCTCGATGGGAAAAATCTTAATTTAGAGAACGCACGCAACATGCTTAACACTGTACTGGATGCCAATAGGGAGTTCGTGAATATATATGTGGCAGGCTATCAAAACTGCTCCGGTCAAGTCGATGAGATGTTAGAATTTGGGCGTCGTATTCCGACGCCAACCGGAATGATGAAATGCTCGCCTCTTTCATCCATTTATGGGTTTTGTGCAAATAAATATGCATATTTGCATTGTCCTGCTACTAGCTGGGCTGATAGTACCATCTGCAATCAGAGCAGAGAGTTTGAGCTAAACTGTAAAGTGGGTAATGGACCGCGAAGACCGGGACAACGTGGGCGTGGACCTTTAATTGGTTAGAGCACTGTGAATAATTGTTTGAATAACCAAATAAAAGTGGCAGTAGTGGTTAAAGTTTGGTAAAGAAACTTGAAATAAAATTTTTAAACGAGAGAAAAATATTACTTTTATATAGCACTACAAATATGATGGCAGGTTTCTTTATTAAAAGTGATCGGTTGAAAAATACAAAAAATGTCGGTTAATTCATGTCAATTTTTCCGAGGGGCGCGGGGGTATGTCAATCGGTAGCCTAGCTTTTAATTAGTCGCTATGGAGCGTTTCTCGGGAGCGGACCGTGCGTTGTGCGTACGTGAGTTTTACAAAAACGGTAATTCAGCCACTGTAGCGCGTAGAAAATTCTGCAGTATTCGACATGTTCGTCATTTAAATGATGCGCCAAGCCCTCGACTCATTGGAAAATGGGTCGAGAAGTTTGAAGAGTCCGGTTCAACGCTGGAAACATCAAAATCTCGAGGATTTATCGGCCCTTACTTTTTTGAAGATGAAAGGGGCCGCACAGTTACAGTGAATTCTGAACGTTATGTGGGGATGTTAGACGACTTCTTCGTGCCTCAGCTGCAAAACTTTCCTGGTTATAACCAAAGAACATGGTTCCAGCAGGGCAGAGCAACTTCACACACGTCCAACAGGTCTCTACCACGAGTTCATGAATTTTTTCCTGGCAAATTGATCTCTAGGAGAGGTGACATAAATTGGCCTCCACGAAGTCCCGATTTGACCCCTATGGACTTTATTCTGTGGGTTTACGTCAAATCTAAAGGGTACGGCAACAAACCGACACAAAATAAAAAGAAAATATCCGTCACGAAATGGCAGCCCGATTAAATGAATGCCGTAAACGCAACGGTTCACATTTGGACAATATCATTTTTAAGAAATAAATTCCCAAAGTTTGTATTTTAATATGTAATAAACATTTTTGTAATAAACTACTAACTTTTTTTTTATCGATTTTTTAAATGTGAACTTTCTTTTGAGACACCTTGTATATTGTTTTTCAGAATTTTGTAGCTTGAATCGACTTGGCATTTACCAAATAGTTTTTTTAATAAGCTATGTTATGAATATATGAATATGCGATTCTCGTGAAAGTATATAGCTGACGGCGACTTATATTAATATAATCGTAAAATTCATACGACTCTTTGGCAAATATCAGGGGAAAATGTGCATCAAGGCAGGTCTTACAACTATGCGTCGTGTTATTTCTAATGCTAAGCATATAAAAAGACTAAAAATCAAGAAGAACTTAATCGGGTTCGAAAAGCGCAATGCCTCAATTTTAGTCTCGCACATGTGACAAGGACTTCGTAGGTGGCCCCTATGCCTATAGCTACTATTTTCATGACCACCTCAAAGAAAGTCATCATTTGGACCGGCTGCATAGTTGCAGATGTGATGACGTAGTGTGGGGGAACATTTCGTATTATGGAACCTGAAAATTTGAATTTTTGTCAACCACAATGAAAAGCGTTGGTATATTGAAAGAGGCCATTCCAAACTATTATAACCTTTTTGGAGCACTGCCGTGGATTTGTCCACATGATTATGCGCCAATACATACAGCCCGGTTGGTAAAACGTGTATAGAGTGCCTAAATGTGGAGCTATTAAGTTGGCCGCCCTACACAACGGATTTGAATATCATCGAAAATGTTTGAGGATGGTTGACACGTCAAGTATATGGATCAGGACAACAATATTCGAGTATACTCGGACTAACCCAAGCCGTCGAATTAGCTTAGAGCTCGATTTCGTTAAATTATTGGGCCAATTTGAAAGCATCCTTCCAAACAGGCTGAGTAAAGTTTTGTAGCAGTAAGGTGGCTCAACACACTGTTTAGAGCTATTTTTAAAATCTAAAATAATCAAATAACCTAAAATTTAAGTAATGTTTGTGTTAAAAAGAATCAGAATTCTCTAAAATTTTAAAAATTAAGTCTCTAACATGCTTGGTTTGGGAACAGTGGGCGATGGAAAACAGACTTAAAGGATTGTGCTATTCAAGTGGCGAGGAGTGTAAATAAATAAATATAATCGTATAAGCTTATTTAAACTTCAAATTGAACTACATATGTTTTTATTTATCTAAAAATGCTATGCCAAGTGGCAGGCTCCTTGTTATACAAATCGATGTCGGAGCAATCATCTGAACCAATATCGTCTTGCCAGCTAGATTCTTCTTCATAAATATTTCCTTCTTCGGACATCAACTGTGAACGTATATTTTGAACTTCAGCTTTTATAATTTTCATTAGCATATCGGTATCAATTATGCCATTTTGTACCAAACTGCGTAATGATGCGATGCTATAAGCCTCATCTCCTGCATCAGTTTCTGAAATACAAGCATCGTCAAAGGAGACATCATTTGCATCTGAAACATAATGCTCTAGATCTTGCTGAAATTTTAAGCATGTTATAAATTTTATCAAACATAAACTATTTGTAAATTATAAGTGCTATTTTGTTTTAAGTATATTGGAGTTATAACTTACATTTGTTAAATGCTTCTGGTTATAAAAAGTCTCCATTCCAACTTTCAAAGCAATATTTCAAAGGTGGAGGGAGTAGGATAGGTTCAAACGCACAGACAGACAGACATGCATATAGACATATATACTTTTTGGGATCTTGCATGCTCCCTTTAAGGCGTTGCAAACAGTGTAACTAATTTATAATACTATTCGCACTATATGTGAAGAGTATAATAGTATAATAAATAAATATATTTCTTACCTCTTCTTCGATGACAAAGTCGTTAAATGCACCTCTTGCGCATATACAAAGATTTATAACAAATATTATAGTATAGAATTGCGACATTTATGGTAAAAACACAGTAGATTGGTGACTTAACTCAAAAATGTATACGAGTACATTGTACACTGTCCGGTATATTGCTTTTTGTATATTGTATGCGCCTAGGCTAGCTGATCAAAATCAGTTAAATGACTGGAAAATTATTCCACCATTTGCAACGGCTGACTAATTTGCCAACTCATTGTCAATACGAGGTTTAGAGTAGGTAAATTAAAATTTGTTTAATGGCTTTGCACCGCACTCAAATTACTGTAAGAGTTTGTATTATAGATACAATAATGGTGATGAAAAGATAAAATGTTTCAAAAAATAATAATATATATGCTATTTTTTTTTTTTCAAATATGTAGTATGCTATTAAATAATAATAAAATAAGCCTATACACAATGTTGTCTAATGAATTGAACGTATGAAAATTAAAAAAAAAAGCAACAACAAGGTGTATTGTCATATTTAACGGGTTTTGTCTTACCCTTTTTCCTTTTAAAGTATGAACATTTTAACTTTGGTAGTATTGGAAAAGACGTTAAAAAGTGTTGTCAGAATTGAATAGTTTTCCTCAGCCATGGTAGAAAGTTTGATTTCACAAATAGCAAACAATTTTAGAACTCTTTGCGAATTGTATGGATTTGAAAGATTTTCAAACGTCCGTTTCTGTATCGCGTTCCCCAGTATTTATCTGTCATCAGCAACTGATTTTAAAACGATAAGTAGCACAGATATGAAAACGTGTGCTCGCAATACGTTTAAACGTTAAAACAATATTGTGAATAGGCTAAATGTAAATAATATAAAATCCAAAAAATGTATAGCTTTTAAAAAATATTAAAATTTTATTAAAAATATCATTTAGTCTTAAACCAACGCGAATGATGCTACTATTAGCCAGTCAGTCACTCAGACAGTCATTCAATCTTTCGTTTATTTATCCATCCATGCAGCTAATCGAACCGGAATCAATTCACCGGTAGCGGAACGTGCGGCAGTGGATTACATTGTTCTGCAAAATTTTTTGCCAGATTGCAATGGGGTTCATCCTTCCACATTTTTGTTGGGCAGTGTAAAAAAGTTTCGGCATTTACACAGCTGTAGATCATGCTGGCGTATGGTGAGCAACCCTGCGGCAAGTTTGCGTACGTTTGCAGACCGGCATCGCTCAGATGACCTTTGACTAGAAATTGAACAATTGAACAGGGAGGGCAAACAAACGCAAATATTTGTATTTCATTTAGTTTTTTCTTTGTTTTGTATTTTGTTGTACCTTGCAGTCGTTTATGTGTGGAAGGGTATAGATATTGTGTTTGTTAAATTTTTTTTAGTGTTCGTAACATGGTGTAATATACAACACTGAACTCATGAAATATAAATATCAGAAAACCCTTAAGAGGCCTATTTAGTCTATGGAATTTCCTTGCGCAATATTATCAGATTTTTTACATTTCTCAGAATTTTCTGCCACTTTCTGCGTAATTTTATTTAGTTTGAAGGAAAACTCAAACTTAACTTGTATAAAACGAATTAATGAACTAGTATAAGAAATTACATATTCCGAATAAACGTTAATGTCCTGTTCAGACGTTCATATATATACTATGTGATACATTTCTCATATTGCATTAAAAATAGTAAGCTTATTCACAATAAATTTGTTTAAACATTTGAAAGTATGAAAACAAGCCACAACGAAATCCATTGTCATAAGTTAACAAGTTTTGAGAGACTGAAAATTTTAACTTTTATAGTATTGGAAAAGACGTTAAAAAGTGTTGTCAGCATTGCACATTTTTGAAAGTTTGGTATTTTTGTAGTTAATTGAATTCGATTACACTGATTTTATAAATAGCAAACAATTTTAGAACTCTTTGCGAATTATATGGTTTTGAAAAATTTTCGAAAGTCTGTTTCTGTATCGAGTTATCTATTATTTTTTATTTTTCTGAACCTTTTTACAGCAAAATGAATTAGAGAAACATTTATGTTTGGCTTAAGTTATTTCGACATGCTGTTGTTGGAATAGAATATAAGTTATCAGATAAAACGTAGAACAAGCGAAAAAAACTTTTTTTTTAAATATATTTCGGACAATAGCGCTGAAATCAGCATTATATTTTGAACAATGGATCAACAAAAATATGGATGACTTGCTGGAGCACCATATACACTTCTTAGATTTTTGTTTGAAACTTGTATTCCGATAGAAGTACCTAAACACTATAATACTTGCTTGTGCCTATTTTGATAACTACTCTCCAGAAATTTCGAATGTGTGACTAGGTGACTATTTTAGCAACTGACTACAAATGTTCATTGCATCTTCCATAAGACCTCTTCATCATAACTTAAGTCTTTTATTCTGATTCTAACTGTTATCAGTATAAAAAATAGAGAGAACATTTTTTAAGCTACGGTATTTCACATCAATGTAAGCTATGTGGCTCAAAAATACAGTGTATTAAATAGTCAGTTATATAGACTATATCAGTCTTAAGTTGTTCTTTTTAAAACCGACAATTTGTGTACGTGTGTGTGTGTGTGTGTGTGTGTGAACAACTTGTTGTGTGCACATACAATATAATACAATTTTTTGACTAGGTGTGTGTGTCTCATGACGATTTTTTATACGCACTGTTTTTCAAACAAGCCTCGAAGGACCCAACAATATACGGCACAATGTCCTTGTCGCGTCGATGCACATTTCGCTGCAAAAAGCGTTTGACATTTTCAATTTGAATGTTGCCATTGACCAAGGCGCCTGTTTCACGGTAAATACACTCCGGATAGCACTGAAAGTACAGATACAGAATCGAGACAGCCGGTGTGAGTTTCATTTTGAGTTCGTTAGCTGGCAAAATTGAATTTATAAAAAATTGATTTGACTTGAGCTGACAGCTGTCAAATGTCGCATTTGTTTTTGCATTATGTAGATAAATTCTTGTGTTTTAATGGACCATGAAGTCGTATTTTTATGTTCGAGTAGGTATATTTTATACTATATACATATATACAATGCCTCATCTTACCACGTGCGCATAGGTCGGATACTTTTCGTTGGCTGATTTCAGTTGATTTACTTGTTTGTCGCAGCTCTCCGGTACACTGCCGAGATTTATTTCCGGAATGCGACAACACGAGTTGACATCCTGTAAAATTTTTAATTAATTTAAAGTGCTTAATACAAAATTAAATTATAGATGCGTGTTGATTTCAGACACTTACGACATTCTCTAAATTTGGCGGCTGTGTGCAATTGAAAGTCGTCGCTGTCGTCGTTTGAAGTTGCTGTTGTATTTCAACAAATCTTTATAATTTACATAAAGTTTTTTTTTCTTATAAATAAATGAAAACTTACAATATTTATGAGCATTATTAAAACAAATGCTGCCAAATTTTTACACATTTTTTAAAATATTATTTAAATAAATTCTTTTTGCACTGAAGTTTAGGTTTAAACTGTATCAAATTTTTTTTTTTTATTGAAACAGCAACAAGTCAAATGTATACGCTTTTATACTATATGCGTCCAAATTTAAACGTATGCTGTGTAATGTTGTTCATTTAAACTATGATTTATTTATTTACTGCCCAGTCACAGTTTGATGAGCTTCGAAATTAATAATAAATACAAGCGGCAAGCTCAAATATTTATCAGCGTTTGAAGGTAATTTCACTGTGTATTTAAACTAAAAATGAATATTTATTTTAGTTGTTGAATAAAACAACATAAAACAATTTAGTCTAGTTTCCCCAAAGTAAGGTGAGTTGAATTGAGGTCATGAGACAATCAAAACTTAAATGGGAGCTTATTATCGAATTTAATTGCTATGTGGTTCATTGTCAGCTGCACATCATCAAAAATAAATTAGGCTAGTACTGACTAATCAAAATTTTTGCACATTACACCATCAAAATGAATGGTTTTGGGAATTTGCAATTTAGAGAAGAAAATTTTCAAGGTCAAATATAAATTTTATTTTGATTTGAATTGTAAAACATTTTAATGGTAAAGTACAACAGATGATTTACTTAATGTCTATATTGAAACATCTTTTCGATACATAAACAATTTTGGAAACAGTATTGGAGCCTTATATTTATTGTATGTATATTTTGGAGAGAGTATCTTCTATACCAGAGATGCACAGGCCTTATGTTTTTCATGCACATTTATTTTTGTAAAGCCTTTTAGTATACGCTATGCATTTTCGTACAGAAATTAAGCTTTTTACATTAAACAGTGTAATTATACGTTTTTTTCCTATTGAGAGCACATACTCACACGCAGCTCTTTGCATTCACAGCGAAGATTATATAAACAATTTTCTTGCTCTTCGCTATATTTCTACGAGTAAAAGTAGAAACATCGTACGTGCTATGCGGTTTTTGTTGTTTGCTCGCTTATATAGGGTGTCCCAACAAGAGTGCACAATTTGATTTAAATCAAGAAAAAACGTTAACTTCGGTTGAACCGAAGCTCTAATACCATTCACAAGAAATTTTAAATCGTATTGTAAAACATAAAAGTGGGGGTTTAAATAGGGGCTACCCCAAAAAGTGGACGGTAGACGCCCACTAGTAGATGTGTATGAAGCGATGTAGTTATATGTAAGATGTCGCCATATCGAATTTCAAGTTGATATTGACGCTTTCCATATAAATGCATAAAAGTGAGCTGTATATGTATATGAAGCAGTTGTCCAATAAATCCGAATTGAAAGCAAATATTAATTTAAATAAAGAATTAAAAAAAAAAAACAAAAGTGGGAGGTTAGTTTGTATGGGGGCTACCCCAAAAAGTAGGCGGGACACGCCCATTAGTCTATGTATGTTGAGCGGCTATCTTACAAAAAGTCAATAGTTGGGCAGTAGGTTTGTATGGGGGCTACCCCAATAAGTGGGTGGCGGTACCCCATTAATGTATATGTGAAGTGTCCGTGTACTAGAAGCTACCATATCAAATATTAAGTTGATATTGACTACAATAAAAAAGTTTTTCATACAAAAAGTCAAAAGTGGGCGGTGGGTTTGTATGGTGATAGTGGGCGTGGCGGGTCAATCTTGATACTCTATTAAACTGCAATAATTAGAAGTGTGTGTGTAAATTTTCGACAATTTTGTTTGTTGACAAAATTCAGATGGAAATGTGGCTCATCGGTGAAGATAATTTGTTTCGAAAAGTCTGGGTTTCATAATGATAATGGGTTTTCACATTGATGAACCGTTGTTCCATTGTGTAGTGTTCAACTTTTAATAATCGGAGCAATCGTAGAGCCAGTTGTCATATTTCATAAATGACACTTGCACAGAAACAAAATGGCATCAAATTTAAATCGTGTACTCTTGTTGAAACACCCCATACAAAGCAAAAATAAATTCGTTTTTATTGGTGTGCTCTTCCATTTGAATATTTTTGGTACCCCTGTTCTACATTTTAATTTGAGCTACTGAAGTAGCTTGCCCATCAAAATATACTACAGGCTCTTCCAATAGGGACGGTTAGATTTTAATTTTAATTAGTTAATTATCCTGTTTTTTATTTTTGAGACACTAAAGACAAATCATCATGGCAAGTTAATGGGTGTTCTCTTTTTTACGGTTTATATGGTCGTTCTTCCAAGTCGCCTAATCAACGTTTGATGGCCAAATTCGAGTTGCCCGATTCTGTGAGCAATCAGCCAACATCCGTACGTTGACGAAACGCAAGATCTGTCCAAAACAACGTTACTGTCCGTGAGAGTGTGCAGAACAATCCGAGGTAGTTAATTCCGCAACGCGCACAATAACTCCGATTACCCGACGATTTTGGCGTCGGGAGTTGGGTTCCACAATCGAACGATCTGAAGCATGGCTTCCTCACACAGAATTGGCCACTGAGATCGTGCGATTTGATCCCGTTAAACTTTATATTGTAGCTTTTTCAGGTCTACAAGATATCCACCGTCGTTTTCTGTTTTCAAGCATGAAAGCTTAACATTTTTATACATTAAAGGGATGTTATGTACTTATGCTGACGCAGCTCTTAAAAGCGTTTAAAGCGAGAACTAGGTATAGGTTTTTGTTCTGACCCTACTCAAAATGTTGGTCTGATCCTCGATGAAGCTACAAATATTCATTCTCGAAGCGGTTCTGACAGTATCACGTGTTATTTCAAAGCATTTGAATCGGCCATTGCCGGACATGCGGGTCTCGTCCTCTTCGAGACACAGCATTCACTCTGCCTCGGGTGAGATACCCATTTTGTTTAGGTGGTCTACGATGAACACTCAAATAGGCAATGGGCAGCCTTAGTTAAGCTCTCCTATACTGAATAAATATGCGGGTGAAACCTAGTACATTAATGTAGTTTGAAAGACTTTTGGAAGAAGTCCTCAATAATTGATTTGATTAGATGACCTGATTCGAAAATAATTGCTTCCGATATAGAGAAAGTTCTTCTATTCTTCCCTTTTACCAGAACTTTGCTTTTTATTTAAAGTTTTTTCTTTTATTTATTCCAATTTACCAGCTTTCAAAGAACATGTCACATTAATATCAGCATTTTAAATTTAACGCCAGCTACGTGCTAATGTTACTGCATTTTGAGGTATCCAAGCATTCTGAATCAAAGTCGCATTCAGTACAAACAAGAAACGCCCCACATGAATCGTACTCGTGCAGTGAATTCAGTTAAAAGTTTATTAGCCAGCTGAATAATTAACAATGGCGGGAAAAAAGTGCTCAGATGCAGACAGTAACAAATAAAGATGAATGTACTCGTTTGTTAGAGAAACGCATACATAGAGGTGCCTCATTTACAACAAAGCTGGATGGCAAGGATGTACGAGTATTCTCTGTACACATAATTATGCTGGAAAAGTTCTCAAAACCTACGTAGATTTATAGGTATGTGTTTCCTTGCACATATTTTACGCCAACAGAATCTCAGAAGCGATGAGATAATCAGCAACATGCCAGGATGACTAAATAGCATTCTGACTTCTTTGAAAATGGTTCTAAGTAAAGTAAAATCTTTTTCATTTACATATTTTTTTTATGTATATACTATTTCAATAGGTATTCAATGAAACGATGTCAATTTTAGTGATACCGATTGTTGTATAAGCACATCGCGTAAATGTTTATAATTATTTTATTCAAGTGGTGTGTGTGTGTTTGGACAAAATTAAATATTGATAAAGAAGACAAAGTAGCAATTTTAATTGGAAACGGCTGGCTTCATCGGTATTTGTTCATTCTGCTGGTTGCTTTGTAATTTTGCAAATAAATTGTAATATGGCAATTCGAAGCAGGATTTGTGCTGTGCTTCGTGAAATCGATACAATACAGCTTTGCTTTTCTATTTTAAAAAAATCTTTTTTTAGCGTGGTAAATTGAAATAGTCTGCCTTGTTTGCGAATGCAATTGTTTTCTATTTGTTTAAAAATATAATAAAAATTTACAATATGTGGGCAGCAACTAATTGATTGTTTCAGTTAAATTTGTTGTTGTATTAAACTTTGTTATTTTCGTATTTAAAGTGAATATAAATAATAATTGTAAGCAATTTCCGGTTAACAGATTTTATAATTAAATTTCATTATTATATCGAGCCTTAACTGTCAAAAGGGTGTAAGCGAAAATAAGTAAATTTTACCGGAGAACGTTTTTATACTATTCACACATACGGAGGTGTCACAGAAATCTCGTTCACCCCAATTCCGACCTAAATCAATTTCGTAGGTGTCACAGAAATCTCTTTTGGACCGTTTGAAATCTCCAGCCTTTGTTAATTGTTAATTGCATATACTGGGTGTCTCAAAAGAAAGTTCACATTTGATTTGCTGATTGTGTGAACGCAACTATTCCGAGGGGTGCGGGGGGTATGTCAATCGGTAGCATAGCTTTTGGGAATTTAGTCGCTATGAAGCGTTTCTCGGGAGCGGACCGTGCGTTGTGCGTACGTGAGTTTTACAACAACGGTAATTCAGTGACTGTAGCGCGTAGAAAATTCTGCAGTATTCGACATGTTCGTCATTTAAATGATGCGCCAAGCCCTCGACTCATTGGAAAATGGGTCGAGAGGTTTGAAGAGACCGGTTCAACACTGGAAAAATCAAAATCCGGGCGTCCAAGGTATTCGAGACCGTTCGAAAACGTAGACAGTGCTACTCAGTCTGTTCGTGACAACCCGGACCTTTCGATTCGGAAGCGTGCTGTTGCTTTAAACGTGCATAGCTCATCATTGTTCCGCATTTTACACAAAGATTTAAAGCTGCACCCCTACAAAATTCAGTTGGTGCAAGAATTAAAGCCTCAGGATGCTGGATAGAGGCTTGAATTCATAAACCAGATAATTGAGCGCTTTCCAACGTTTACCAACATCTTGTTTTCGGATGAAGCTCATTTCCATCTTAATGGACATGTGAACAAGCAAAATTACCGCTACTGGAGTGCAACCAATCCCCTCCTACATTCGCCTAAAGTGACCGTATGGTCTGCGATGTCGGCGCGAGGAATTATCGACCCTTACTTTTTTGAAGATGAAAGGGGACGCACAATTACAGTGAATTCAGAGCGTTATGTGGAGATGTTAGACGACTTCTTCGTGCCTGAACTGCAAAACTTTCCTGGTTATAACCAAAGAACATGGTTCCAGCAGGACAGAGCAACTTCACACACGTCCAACAGGTCTCTACCACGAGTTCATGAATTTTTTCCTGGCAAATTGATCTCTAGGGGAGGTGACATAAATTGGCCTCCACGAAGTCCCGATTTGACCCCTATGGACTTTATTCTGTGGGGTTACGTCAAATCTAAAGGGTACGGCAACAAACAGACACAAAATAAAAAGAAAATATCCGTCACGAAATGGCAGCCCGATTAAATGAATGCCGTAAACGCAACGGTTCACATTTGGACAATATCATTTTTAAGAAATAAATTCCAAAAGTGTGTATTTTAATATGTAATAAACATTTTTTCAATAAACTACTTACTTTTTTTATCGATTTTTTAAATGTGAATTTTTTTTTTGAGACATCTTGTATAAACTCTTCAAATCATAAGGTAAAACTTTGTTTATGTGCTAGTTTAAAGTATTTTCTTCGTAACTGTGTCTTAGGATTTAAACATTTAGCACATTTTATTATTTAATTTAAATTTATAAAAATGTGAATTTATTTGATGAAATCCGACCAGGTCAGTTTACGCAACCACAACGAATGAGAGCGTTGCCACACAACAACTCTGCGTAGCACAAACTCGTCTGTTCACTAAAAACTGTTTTCTATGAGATCTCGGAGATTTCTGTGACACCTACGGAATTTTTTGGAGAAATTCAAATCACCAGACGGACTTTTGTCTAGAGATTTCTGTGACACCTTCGATAGTGTGAAACGATATTTTCAGTTTGTCTGCCAGTTTTTATCACATTATAGAAGGCATCATAGACAAATCCTCAAAGTACATATATTCTTGAAAAGTTCGGCGAGGCGAATCGATCTATCTATGTCCGTCTGTCTGTCTGGATGTTGTTGCGCAATTGTTGGGTACCGAATTTTAATATATCTAGTTGCAAATTGGCACATAAACTTCTTTTTATTGAAATTTAATAGAGTATCCATATTAACATGTTACGCCCACTTATTGCCGTAGCATCCATACAAACCACCTTCCACTTTCGACTTTTTGTATGAACATTGTTTTAGTAGCAGTCAATATTATCTTAAAATATACATATATGGTGGATTCTTACGAAAGGACTCTTCACATATCTATCCCACCATTTTTTGGAGCAGCCTCCATACAAACCATTTCTCATTTCTGGCTTTTTGTATGGAAAACATTTTTATTATAGTCAATAAATATCAAGGTCTGTGTCCCGCCCACTTAGAAACTCTCCACCCACTTTTAGGATTTTGTCTGAAAACTTTCTTATTACAGCAAATTACAACATAAATTTAATATAGTGACTTTTTATGTACGAACGCTTCACATATAGAGTAATAGATGTGATTCCCTTTTTTAGGGGCAGCGCCCATACAAACTCAAGACCCACTTTTGGAATTTTTTATGAAAACCTCTTTCAATTCATGCAAAATCGACTTGATATATGACATGTTGGCTTCGTATAGTCAAACGCTTCTCAAATTTATCAAAGAGTGTGTCACATACAACAAAGATAGCTTTATTACTCTTCTCACTTGCCCATTTTGCATGGCAACGCTGATGTTTTACTTCAGTTTTTGAATTTTTGAATATATTAAATGTTATTAATATATTAAATGTTATTCATACAATTGTATATATTTATATTTGGCATGTTTTTCGACTTTTTCACGGTTTTAGATGGGATAGAGGGTTGATGACAATTTTGTTACGCATGAATTGTCCAACTTTTGAGAAAGAAGATGACGCTGTGTGCTCGAATTACTGTGAAAATTATGCCCCGAGTACTGTGTAAATTGCTGAACCTGCACTGATAGATCAGTATCAGTGTGTCTTCAGCCCAAATAGGTAGACTAGTGATCAAATTTTCAATCTACGACAAATCCTGCAGAAGACTCGTAAGTTCAATAATATAAGGCTATATGGCCACCTTCGACACGCCGATAAGAACGAATAACATTTAAGTTCTTCCACGCGTTATCTGAACTTGGTCGTTCGTTTTTCTATGATGACGCTATCACACGCACAAAGCATCATCAGAGTAGGAAATAACCTTTCCGAGTTCATTGATACCAAGAAAGGTTTCATGCCAGGTATTGCTTTATACTGCGACTTTTTCAAACTATTGATGGAGTACATCCTACGTCAAGGCTCATACCTAGAACGGGCGGCCACGATGTTCCACAAGGAAGAGATGCTACTCGCGTATGCTGATGATATTGACGTCACCGGCACGAACTAACGACGAGTTAGCAGAGCGATCTCGGAGATCGATCGTCTCATGGGCCTAGCGGAGCTAGGAGGAGAAGATAAAGTACTTGGCGTCCATTCGCAGATCATTGGCGCGTGTGGGACGGTCTATGAGTATGGAGAATTTGAACTTCAATTTTGTAGAAAACTTTGTCTACTTGGAAACAGAGATAACAACAATAATCAGACGAAGAATCACGCTTGCTAACCGTGCTACCTTGGGCTCAGTAATCAGATTATGAAGTAGAGCGCTCTCTCGAAGTTCGAAGATAAAAACTGTAAGACGCTGATAGTTTCGGTTCTGCTCTATGGCGCAGAAACATGGACCCTGACATTATAGGATACAACGTCTTTGGGGTGTTAGAGAAAAAGATTTTTCGTAGAACTTTTGGTCTTTTTGGAGTGGACGTATGAGCTGAATGATACGTGCGGCCATCACCGCTGATACTGTAAGTATACAATTTTACCAATATCTGGTATTATTAATTGGATTCACAATTGGGGTCTCCTTTCTTATGTGACATATATTTTGGATGTTAAATAAACTCAATATACCCTGTTAAAAATATTTATTCCCAGAATGTTATCATCCCTTACTATCCTTTATATTTTTGTAGCAGATTGTCTGCCTTAGCGATTTGTTTATGGCCTTTTTTTTAAAACCTTGGTTTTAAATTCGTCGTTGCTTTGAAGTATTGAAGTGCATCTCGTCGTAAAGAAGACCAATGTAGTATTTTCTATTTGTTTTGTCGGGTTTTATACCAGTTGGTCGTATGCAGAAAAGGAAGTGATGTCCGCTTAGTCCTAGTATATCTAATTAATAACAATGCATTTCTCTACAATTCTGTTCAACTTTACAAGCCTAAGAGAGAGTTCTGCGTTCCATATCTTGATAATAATTCGATGTTTCAAGTCAACTGTTGTCATTAAAGTGAAGGAGTTGTTTTCTAAATTTGTTTTAATTTCTGTATTAATAGTTTTGTTATGAGACTGGGTTTTTAGTCTTAACCCAACCTGCTTGACAATAATTGAGATGAAAATGCTTCAGAGGGACTATTTGGCAATATCCTCTTAATTCCTGAGACGCAATTTGAGAAGCCAGTCAGATTACAGTTCATCAGAAGCCCTCATTAGAGGATAGGGTCTTACAATTAGATCGAATATCGAAAGTTCGAATAGATTAGATAAAATCCGGACATCTCTAAGCTACTTGAGTATGCCGCAAAAGTATCATTTCTGATTGACTTTCAGAAACTTTTCCCACGTAAATGGACTTCTATAACCGACACCATCCCCAAAGAGCCTCATATAAGATAAATTAACTTTAAAAAAAAGAATCCTTTTCTGTATTACACAATACATTATAAAATTCAAAGCATCAAATTTCTTATTCCGTACATGATTTCCAAATGAAACTCTGCTTTGGCACAATATATGTATGCATACATACTATACACTTAATGTGTTCAAGTGCTAACAAAAGGTGTACACGCTTGACAGCAGCTTATCGATACGGAGAGGCCAAGACAACAATAGATTGCTAAACTTTGCATCACCTAGTAGCATTGAGTGCCTTTTAAATAGGTAAATATTAAATCGTTTCGAATGGCTGCCGGTATTAGCATTTTTCAAATCAAATCCAAACGGAAAGGCGTAGGGTAAGCGTTTATTGCTTTTCTATTAATATATTCTTATACGAGTATATAACGGGTGATTTATTTAGAGGTTTTTTTTTTTTAAATTTGAAATAAATGTCGGAATATTTATTATGACCCGAAAGAACAATCTTTTACTTTTTAATGATAATTTCAATCAAATGTTGGCCGCGACTACGCTGTAGGTGGTTATTCGGAAGATCCAATTTTCGATCACTCTTTGCAGCATTGCTACCGGTATATCGCGAATCATGCGAGTAATGTTGGCTCCCAAGAATCAAATCCAAAATTGTGATATCACACTATCTAGTCGGCCAAAACGCGAAATTAAGTGCTCACCAAAATGATTTCTCAATAAAGCCATTGTGAGCCGTAGCACTGTCTTGCTGAAACCAAATGTCTCCGACATCACGGACTACAATTTCAGGCAACAAAAAGTCCACACGCTATTGACAGTTGTGTTCTGTCTGGCATCATTTTTAAAGAAATACGAACCGGTGATTCCACCAGCCCATAAACCACACCAAATAGTGTATTGCAGTGGATATAACGGTAGTTCGAGAATGCATAAATTTTGTTTATTGACGTATTCATAGAGCCTGAAATGTGCCTCATCACTGAACAAAATTCGGCGCGAAAACAGCGGATCTTCATTGAGATCATTGACTGGAATTAAAACGTAAATTTAAGTCCGGCGGCTTCAATTCATGAATGAAATGGATTTTGTAAGCCTTTAAACCAAGATCTTGAAAATTCACCAAGCTTCATAGAAGAGGGCAAGATGCTGCGCATACATCTCCTACAGCTGCAATATTCTCCTCACTACGGGCTGGATGTGTTCTATTCAATTGCGTGTATGAATAAAGTACACTGAGACTCAAATTTGCGGCTGGTATTGGCAATACTCGACTCTGAAGGACGATGATGGACGCCATATGTTGGTCGAAGTGCTCGAAAAACATTTTTCACAGAACGCTGATTTTCGTAATACAGCTGAAAATTTTGGAGACGTTGTTGCGGTGTGAGTCTTTCCATGTCGATTAATGCTGAATAAAAATATGATGACAGTATGACACCATTTACGCGTGATATGTGAAAAAAGAAGATCAAATGAAAAAAAAAACTCTAACTGAATCATCCGTTATATATGTACATATATATATATATATATATATATATATATATATATATATATATATATATATATATATATATATATATATATATATATATATATATATATATATATATATATATATATGTACATATATAACGGATATTCAGTTAGAGTTTTTTTTTTCATTTGATCTTCTTTTTTCACATATCACGCGTAAATGGTGTCATACTGTCATCATATTTTTATTCAGCATTAATCGACATGGAAAGACTCACACCGCAACAACGTCTCCAAAATTTTCAGCTGTATTACGAAAATCATATATATATATATATATATATATATATATATATATATATATATATATATATATATATATATATATATATATATATATATATATATATATATCTCTCTCTCTCTCTCTCTCTCTCTCTCTCTCTCTCTCTCTCTCTCTCTCTCTCTCTCTCTCTCATATATATATATATATATATATATATATATATATATATATATATATATATATATATATATATATATATATATATATATATATATATATATATATATATATATATATATATATATATATATATATATATATATATATATATATATATATATATATATATATATATATATTTATATTGTATACCTAAACATTATCGTTCATATCTAAAAGGTGTGTTTTGAGCAGGTAAGTTTTTTAATGTGTCAACACTTAAAAAGTTGATCGATTTTCGAAAAGGCAATTGCATATTTAGTTTCATAATTGTTTGCAGACTTCAAAAAGACTTCAAATTTGAGCGAAGAGGACGTCAAAATAATCACTAGAAACGGCTCCTTTGTGTATTTGTATGTTTTTTATATCAATTTAAAGTTATATGCTTCTTAAAAAAGAACGCACTGTACACATAAGTATATACATAAAGTACGCGTATGGCAAATTATATACCCATACATTTACATAAAAATAATATATATGTTTAAGTTTGTACATACATGAATTGAAGCGATGACAATTTTTATGGAAGCACCAAAGCCCGATTCGCCGCAGTCTTTAGGCTCCATCGTAACAGTGGATCCCTTTCATTTTAGAGACACTTACATACATTTTAAGAGATTGCTTTGACAACGATGCCGTTTAAATTTTATTATTATGTATTTTTGTAATATTTGTATTTTTATTTTATTTTTTCTACTGCACCACAAGCGACTTATGTGTGTAAATATGTATATTTTCTGGCAGTTACTGGGAGTATTCAATTTGGAGTACAATTCTGTGTATGCGTATTTATTTGATGTATTTTAACATTTAAAGCTCTGCATACGATTTAAAGCAAAATACAGCAGTTGCTTAGGGCAATTGAGTGTTTATTTTTTTATTTTTTTGATTTTATACCCTTCACATATAGTGTGATATGTGGTCGACAGGTTTTTAATGCATCAGAGACCAGCCATTGTATCTATTATCTATATATTGTAGCCAGGTATGTCTGTCTATTTTACAGACAACTTATAAAGTCATCTCTTAATTGAAAGTAGTTTAAAAAATAAAAATGTTTATAAAACGCCCACTATGAAGTACGACCCTATATAAATACATTTACTCATTTATCTAGTATCATTGAATATTAAATAAACTCTGGGCTCTATAGTAAGAGGCCCAAATTTGCTACGGATATTAGTAAAATGATTTCCAATAATAATAAAACAAGAAAACACGATAACTTCGGTAAAAACTAAATTTAATACCACTCATACGAAGTTTAAAAATTTAGTCCAGTGGTGTTAAATCGCACAATCTTGGAGGCCACGCCACAGGCCCACGACGCGAGATAATGCGCTCACCAAAAGGTTCCTTCAATAAATTAATTGTTTCGTTGGCTGTATGGCATCTAGCGCCGTCTTGTTGAAACCAAAGGTCGTCCACATCAACATTTTCCAATTCAGGTACCAAAAAGTCATTAATCATGGCTCTATAGCGTTCTCCCATTGACTGTAACATAATGGCCGGCTTCATTTTTGAAGAAATATGGACCAATGATTCCCTCTGCCCATAGAGCACACCAAACAGTGACTTTTGAGGATGTAACGGCGTCTCAACAATGTCTTGGGGATTATCATTACTCCAAATGCGACAATTTTGTTTATTAACGTACCCATCCAACAAAAAGTGAGCTTCATCGCTGAACAAAATTTTCTTGTGAAAATCGGGATCGGTGGCCATCTCCTTTTGGTAATAAATTTGCACGAATTGCAAACGTTGTTCCGGAGTAAGTCTATTCATTATGAAATGGCAAACCAAACTGAAAATAAATCAAGTGACAGCTGCCAAAAAAACAGCTGCCGAAAACAGTGTTGCCAGATTGACAACCACACGTCTAAAAAAACCACCCATTATATACTTAGTAGCTATAAAGGAAAAAAGTAATTGTAAAACCTAACAATCGAAAGGTGAATGAAGACTACATTTAAAAATAGTCGGGATACGCTACTTGATTATTATTTGAAGCATCCGTCCATATGAGGCCATCATATCAAAATATAAATTAATTTTGCTTGTAATGGAAAAGTTTTCATTCAAAATGTTAAAAATGGGGATAAATCTACACTCGAAAGGGGGAGCCGACCCATTTCAATATATGTAAACTGTCCGTCCATAAGAAGCCATTCAGTTAAAAACAAGAAAAAATGTTAAGTTCGGTGGAATTAAATCTTTAATACTATTCTTGCCCTTTTAATTAGGCAATTTTAGTGTTTTACTGCAGTTTTCTATGGATGGATTGTATGGATGCTTAGATGTACCTCTGGACCGAAATGGATTTAAACCGAATCGGTTCGGTTCTTCTTCTTAAGTTGGCTGTCACTGTCATTGAACATACCAGCATGAGTGTGACGGAGTTTTTGGCCAAACATGAAACAAAAGTCATCGCAAAACCAATGTATTCACCATATTTGCCACCCTGTGACTTTTTTCTGTTTCTGAAACTTAAATATCCGCTCATTAACCGTTAGCATACTTGTATTGACTCAAAAGGAGCATATTTTAAAGGCGATAATAAAGATTTGTATTAAAATGCATAAAAATTTTGTCCCGTCCGGATCAGTTTTGATCTGAAGGTACAAAATTTTAATGAAAAATACACAATATTACAATAAAAAACAGAGCTCCGCTCCAGAGCTTTGATTATTACTGCGGCGTGGAACAAAAAAAAAAAAAAAAAAAAAGTGTGACCCAATGATCACAAAATGCCAAACTCTGATATTTAATGTGAAAATGCGACAAATATGGTATTTTTATTTTTTTTTTTCATTGAAGATGATCATACACTTTTGTCAGCTGTGTTTGCGCCGCACACGAAATAAAACAAATTCAATTAGAGAGAGGTTATTTGAAACGCGAGTCAGTTTACACGCCCTCTGGTGAGTATCGTAGTATAACACCGCGTTTTTTTAGTGTATGTGAAGAGTGTTCAAGCTTCGGTTCAACGGAAAGATATGTTTGCCTTTGTTTTTTTTTTATTGTTTTTTTTTTGTAATAATTTAATTTTCTGTTTTTTCTGGAAATTTATTTGATGATTTCAGGCGCGCCAGCATTGTGACCCATATGCCTTATATCCGTGGGCTGTCGTTGCCAATTATTGACAATTTTAATAAGCATGACTCTTGAATATTTTGAAAAACACTTGGAAATTAATTTGATTAGCTTTCAATGCATGTATACCTTTTTCTCCTTTATTTTTTTAGTTTGTGCAGCGTTGAAGTGATTTCGATGTGTGAATAATTCTATTTGAAATAAATATTCGAAATTTATTTATTTGGATTTGTTTGCTGAAAAAAAAAAATAGAAAATCGTCAAATTGACTGCAAGTTACCTAAATTTACAAACTAGTGTCCATGCCAAGGGACGAGATGACAAAGAGGAATGTCTTCAATCGGAATTTCACCATCAAATGGTCCGATAAGAAGGACGTCGGAAAAACCATATACGATGAAGTGGTATACGGATGTATCTTTGACGACAGAAGGAACTGGTCTAGGAGTCGTAGGCCCTAGATTAAATCACTTTGAGTCAGTGGGCAAATATATTAGCATATTTCAAGCTAAACTGAGCGCTATAATTAGATGTGCACAGTGTAATTTAGACAGAGGCTATCGAAATTGTGAGATTGCTATTTTATCAGGCAGTCAGGCGGTGTTAAAAGCATTAAGCTCAAACTCCGTCAAGTCCAAACTAGTGCAGAAAGCACTTATAATATTGGAAAAACTTGGCGAATACAACAAAGTTTACTTGCTGTGGGTGTCAGGTGGCACTGGGATACACACTACACTGGGACTAATCACCAATGAAACAAATGGGGCAAAGAAGAAGCACTTTGCCCCATTTGTTTCATTGGTGATTAGTCCCAGTGTAGTGTGTATCCCAGTGCCACAAAAAGGCTCTGGTCCTACCATTGGCGTTGCCGCTCCTTGCACGAAATTTTGCACGTGTATTAAGCACCGATGACAATACAATAATTTAAAAATTTTGACCTAATATCGTGACCAGGATCATCAGGATATTTGATTTGTTTGTGGATCATGTTCTGTTCCGTTCCGTTTCGTTTCATTGTGCTATCCACAAAACGAGTCAACGACTTAATACATATGTTGATGAGAATGGCGTATGTTATTTTTAATAAAATTATAGTTTAAAAAAACTAAAAAAAAAACAGGCTTTAATAGTAATGTGAACTAAAAAGTAAAAAATAATTTTGAATTAGTTTAAAATGAGAATTAAGTTAACTTTAATTTTCTGTCAATCATTTAATTCTCATTTTAAACTTATTCAAAATTATTTTTTACTTTTTAGTTCACATTACTATTAAAGCGTGTTTTTTTAGCTAAACTATATAAAAGAGAAATTCTTGCGAATACTTCATGCTATGTATTGCTAAAGTGATGTAATGATTTCAAAGTTTATACTGAAAATCAAATAGTAAATATAATATAATTCTCGGCTCATGTGCCTAAACAAATATAGAAAGTTGAATACAATAATCGACAAGATGTTCTTCTACAAAACATATGTTCAGTTCTGCGCAGTTTGCTCACTTCATGGCAGCTGAAATACTTTGTAAATATTGAAAAGATAAATATGTATTTCACTGATTTGTGTTTGTGCTTTTTTCGGTGAAACTTAAGTACATGTGTACTAAATCGTGTTGAATATTTGCTGGCAAGGATTCAAAATGCTCAACAAAATCAACTCAACAAATAATGTCTTGGCAACTTAGACTTTGTGCCTGAACTTTGAGTTTCTTCGGTGGTTGGTTCGTATAACTGTTTGTAGACTAGTTGTTTTATTTGGTGTTGTTTGACCATTTTCCGGTTTATTTTTTACATCAGCACTTCAGGCTGCTAAGAGTACAAACTTCATGTATATTGAATCATGTATATCATGTATATAAAATAGTTTAAATAGGTTTCAAAAGAGTTTATTGAAAACAGAATTAGAATTTGGTTACCGATTTATTTCTAAAGGTTCGAAATATCAGATTCGTTTCAAAAAGTCTCTATATACGGAATGCGGAATTTATAAAAAAAAGACTCTCTCATGAATTTCATAACTTATAGGCCTATATTCATAACATTTACTACGTTGGACGCAGAGATATCACGCTTCAAGGCATGAGCGCCGAGAGTGATCCATCACCTTCATCAACCGTGGTTACTGAATGTAACATTGAATAACTTGTCTAACAGAAGTCGAAATTAGTATTGCAATGGAATTGAAAATATGTATAAATTCAATTTATCGCAAGTGGACAGAACTTTTTCAACACTTACAGATTTACAGATTTTTTAACTCAAGATACACATTTTAACCAATAAACAATCCCCAATTCGTTTGATGTGGCACAGTGCAGTTTATTTTTTGGAATAATTGATTTGCTCATGAATCGAAATGGTTTTGTGGTAGCGGAAGCCATCTAAAAGCCGTCGACTGACAACTTAAAAGTCATTCCGGCCAACGTTAATAACTCCGATTCCAGTTCACCAAATGTCATGAAATTATTGACTAAAATTTTGAAAGCAAGTACCGTTCCAACGCACTAAATCACACATTGGGGGTTCTGCCAGTAAATGCTCCATTCCAAAAGTCTTTTTTACTTTAGGACGCACCTTACATAACTTTGTGCCGCATAGTGTTCATCATATGTATATCACGTAGCAATTGTTGAGGAGAATATTACACTTCAGATTTGGCATAAAATTCGAAATATCTTCTTTTCCTCACTATGTTTAGCTTTCACAGTGCTGAGTTAACTTTGAAATAACTTAAACTCGATTGAACTTTCAATTTCAATATATATAATGACAAGAATAAAAAATAATAAAATTGTAAACTCGAAATAATTTGGCATTGTGAAACTGACCATAAGTAGTTCACTTATCGCTGTATGCTAATACTTGGGCTGAATATGAATTTATGTATTAATGTAGAACATAATTTTACATTTATATAATTATCTTCCAATCAACTGTGTAGAAACTTGGAAAACTCTCCCAGTTTATCCGTGTGATTGGCAAGACACTCGCAACGGTTATGTTAAAGATACGAGGTATGTTAAAAAAGCAAAAATGTTTTTGTTTTTTTTTCATCAATATCTATTTTGTTCAGATATAATACATATTCTAATCCTCGAAGCACTTCTGTTAAGTGATTTTTAGTATAGCCTTGAGATCTTCCAGCGATGTACTCTTTATCGCCTCAATGGTGAGAAAAGGTCATAATTTCATGGACTTCTTTAGTTTTGGGAAGAGGAAAAAGTCGCATGGGTAAAATCCGGTAAATACGCTGGCCGAGGTTTTGTTTTTGTAAATGAATCAGGAACAAGCAACGATGTGTGAACAGGTGTAATTTTGTTATGTAAAAGCCATGAATAGCTTTGCCACAAATCTGGGCATTTCCTTCGTATTGCTTCACGCAAAGGGCGCATAATTTCAAGGAAATCTTCCTTATTGACCGTACGTCCCTTTTTCAAAAGCTCGTGATGCACCACGTTGTTGTAATCGAAGAAAATGGTGAGCAAAACCTTCACATTTGGTCGAACTTGGCGGACATCCGAAAAAAATGCATGAAATGTCCCAACCGATATAGCGCCATCCTCAGCAACTTATCTAATAGGAATTAGACGAGTCTCCATAACAATTTTGCTCACTGATTCAACGTTTGCATCGTTTCTTGATGTGCCTGGGGAATCCAGTGTATGATTCGTCAAATTTTTTTTAAAGCTAAGTGTTCATGCAAAATCGAATGTATTGAAGTGGAACTAATGGGCAAGGATGCCTCTAACCCACGATATGTCACATGACGATCTTGCATTATCAGTTCACAGTACCAGCGATATACTTTGGTTTTTGATGGTGATTTGTCGCCATACAAAAAACTGAGTTCATTGACACATTCTTGTTGAGATAATCCACGTCGAATGTTGTGAAAAATAATCCAACGAGAACCTTCTCTTGAAATTTCCATTTTTTGGCCAAATTGCGTCTTGCCAGATTTTAGCTTTTGACATTAGTGTAGCCAGTTCCCGAAATATAAATAGCAGCCCTCGTATCTGTCCAAAACAATTTAAACTTGCAAAATTGGTGATAATGTCAATACACAAGATGTAGTCTAAAAATAACCGCACTTTTAATTTAAATCGTAGAACACGTAGCGCCATCTATTAAATGTTGGCATTGGTAGAAAGGTACAATTTTATACCATTCACACATTGAAATGGTTATTGATATGTGAAATGGTATTCTTCTTCTTTCGAAACCAGCTTAGTTCATGCTAATCGGTTAACAGGTTACAAAATGACACATGTTTCAATAGCACCAGTTTTTGTAGTTATATCGTTAAAACAAAAGAGCAAATATTAAATGTTATTCTAAACTCGGTAAAAAATTTGCTGAGACTTACGAATTGTTAAAAAAAGTTTATGATGCTGATTGTATGAGTTGTACTCAAGTTTACACGTGGTTTACACGATTTCAAAACAGTGCTGAGTTAGTGGAAAAAATAAGTGAAATAATCGCTATCGATGCAAATTTCACTGTGAGAATGCTGGTAGAAGATTTAAATTCATCTTATTTGAAGATTTGGGTAAAGGAAAGGTGTGTGTACGTTTTGTTTCACATCAGTTAAATGATGATAAAAAAATCGCTTGTGTAGAGCATTACAAAGACATCATTTCAACAGCTGAAAACGATCCAGATTTTCTTGATTCGATCATAGCTGGTGATGAAGAATGGTGTTTTAAATATGATCCTGAAACTAAGCGACAATCTGCAGAATAGAAGTCAAATGACGAGCCAACACCTAAAAAATTGCGTTTTCAGAAGTCAAGAATTAAGACAATGTTGATAACTTTCTATGATTCCAGGAGTATTGTTCACAAGAAATTTGTTCCAGAAGGTCAAACTGTCAATGGAGAATATTATTTACAAGTTTTGCATCGTTTGTGGTCGAGAGTTCTACGTGTTAGGCCCGAATATTCCAAAGGAAAACAGCTGTTTTTAATGCATGATAATGCACCACCTCACAAGACAAAAAAGTCAATGAATTTTTGATGAAAAAAAATATTTGTGTCATCGACCACCCTCGCGTTATCGCCTGATCTACCACCGTGCGGTTATTTTCTCTTCCCAAAAATGAAAACTGCAATGAAATGAGCATTTTTCGACTGACATTCCAGCCATAGAAGCAGCCGTGACACAGGCGCTAAAGAACATCCCAAAAAGCGAATTTAAAAAGTCTATGGATAAATTGGTTGAGCGTTCCAAACGTTGTACTGAGTTAAATGGTTCGTATTTTGAATAAATATTAGCTTTGAATCATAATACCATGCTTGTTTTATTTTATAACTAAAAAATTTGGTTGTGCGTTCCAAAATTCCAAATTTAGTTAAATGGATCGTAAGTATTTTGAATAAATATTAGTTTCGAAACATATTACCATGCTTTTTTTATTTTATAACTAAAAAGTTCAGTTATTTTTACCGTGTAGATGTTTGAATTATGAAGAATATGGTGATTGAAGAATTTTTTAAGTTTTCTTTCGAAAATGTAAGCAGTTAAGTCACCACAACGTAGTCGCGAACTCAATTGCAGCGCTAACTTGTCAATTTGAATTCAATACGACTTCTTAGCGACTGTTATAAAATATAGATATATGTATATTCATACTAGACATAAATTCATGTAAAATATTTATTTGTTTTCTTTAAACAAAATCCACCTGTTGCTCATATTAGTTACTAGCGTGTGGAACGCAAGCTCTGCGCCAGAGAGTATGCAATGAAAATGACGCTCTGTTTTTTAGTGTTTTATGCTCAAAGCTCCTTACAACATGCAGCGCTTGTGGATGCTGAGTTTCGCGCCATTTTAGTTTAACTACGGCCAGACATCGAAAGTGGCAAGGATTCCACAGACAACACTTGTTAAGATGCTCTCCGCGTGGGTTTGCTGCCATCGATATAATCTCAGTCGTCCTTTAATATTAGTTATCAGCAGTCGTTAGTCAGTCGTTGTCGGTGTGTTACGGCGTGCAGTTCAACTGCGGCTGAAATTGTTGGCGGAAAATTTGAACAACAAAAAAATATAAACTATTTACATATTTAGATAGTGGAAGTGTATAGTGTATATAACTATGTTTTTGTGTTAAAATAGAAAATAATACATTTTATGGCAAATATACTTGTATATAACGTAAAGCTCATTATTTTATTAATTAAACAGTTGGCGCATAATTTTATTGCTACTTAAACTTAACCAAAGGAAAATCTCTGTTAATCGGCTATAA